>JAJPUD010013191.1:0-45416 GCA_023553655.1 Myrmecobius fasciatus | reverse complement strand
AACCTCAAAGCCTTAAAGCTATTAGTTTAAGTACATGTGAGTTTTGGACATGACTTGGCCTTAAAACCACTGGGGGCAATTTATTCTCCTGACGAATCATCCTAAGATATCCTTTGGGCATATACGATGATTGATTTTCTTCCTGGTGACCCTGATCATCAGAAAAGGTTAACACTCGCTGGTGGTGATTAACAGGAATAATAGCATGATTAGCCATGGAGAAGAGGAGGGGGCTCCCAGCATGGTAATTCCCTCTACCATCTCAGCTCAGTATTGTCAGTGCTTAGTGCATAGAGCTGGGGGATGGACCTGAGGCACATTTAGAGCTGGCAGGGCTTTTTCCAGCCCCTTTGTTTTACAGATGAGTTTCAGAGAATTGAAGTCAAACCCTCCTTCAGGGCAGGTACTGTTCAGAGTAACAGATTTACCCGAGGTCTTCAAGCAGTAAGTAGCAAAGCCCTGGTTCCAGCCCAGGCCCCCCCAACTCTAAATCCAAGATGCTTTCCAGACCCCCTTGTCCTAGAGAGTGGCTAGTATCTACTGTGTCACGTTACCTCTAATAGAACTATTATAATGATAACATTCCTATTACTAATTGTCATTAATGCTATTGGGATAAGCTTCAGTTATCAATCAGTAAAAATTAATTTGAGCTCCTATAATATGTCAGGCACTGTGCCTTTGGGGACACCAAAAGAGGCAAAAGACAATTCCTTCCTTATTTAAGGGCCTTACCATCTAATGGGGAAGACAAGAAGCAAACAATATATACAGACAAACTATATCTATGATAAATAAGAAATAATTAACAGAGAGAATTCATTAGAATAAGAGGAGTTGAGAAAAGGTTTCTTGCAGAAGGCAGAATTTTGGCTGAGGAGCCAGAGTGGAGGAGGAAGAATATACCGGGCTAGGGGACAGCCAGAGAAAATGCCTGGAGCTGAGAGATGGCTCAGAGCCCAGAATCATTCAGTCAGAATATGTGGTAGGGAGTAACTTATGAAAAAAGTAGAAAGATATGGGAGGGCTAGGGAATGAAGGGCAATTGGGAGCCCCTGGAGTTTACAATTAGACCGCTGTTTTAGGGAAAAACTACCTAAATAGCTTCCACGGTAGGAGAAGCTATTGCAGTGCTCCCATGGTGAGGTGAAAAGGGTGCCCCCAGAGATGGTGTTCTCGTGGAGATGCTGTGGGGAGGAACTCAGCAGCTCGTGGCAACAATGGGAGTATGGGGGTGTGAGAGAATGAGGCAACTGAGAGGACTCCTGGTTTATGAGCCTGCAGAGGGGAATGGCTGCCCTCTACAACCACAGGAAAGGGTGGGAGAAGGAGGCTTGGGAAGCATGATGAGCACTTTGAGTTTAAGAGGTCTCTTGGACACCCAGTTTGAGATGCCCAGAGACATGTGGAGATTCATGATTGGAGGCCAGCAGAGAGGCTGGGGCAAGCAGAGGAAGATTTGAGAAGTGAATCAATACTGAAGGAGGAGAGAAAAGCCCCTGAGACAGAGCCCTGTGGGAGAGCCATGGAGGGGCAAGATCTGGGAGAGGAACCGTAGAGGAAACAGAAGAGGACTGGACAGAGAGGAAGGAGATGTCCTGAAAACCAATGTCAAGGAAGAGCTGGTGAAAAAGCCCAGGAGAGTGAGAGCTGAGGATTCAGCAACAAGGAGATCATTTGTAACTTTGGAGAGAGCAATGTCAGAAGAAGGATGAGATTGGGAGGGAAGTAAGAAGAAAGAAAATGGAGACACCTCTTGTAGGTATTGGGGAGGGCTCAAGTACAGGGGTTTTGTGGTGGTGGTTTCTAGGATGGAGGAACATGACCAAGTTTGTAAGCACTGAAAGAACCATTAGACAGGGAGAGATTGAAAATAAATGAAAGAGGGGCAGCTAGGTGGCACAGTGGATAGAGCACCAGCCCTGAAGTCAGGAGGACCTGGTCTCAGACACTTAATACCTCCTAGCTTTGTAATCCTGGGCAACTCACTTAACCTCAATTGCCTCAGCAAAAAAAAAAAAAGAAATGAAATGAAAGAGTAGGGGTGACAGAAGGGGCAGGGTGGAGGAGATGGGATGGAATGGGATCTCTCAAGTAGAGAAATTATCCTTGATAAAGAGGAAAGAATGGCTGAAGACACCTGAGTGATAGGAAATGAGGAAGAAGGAAGAACAGGGAGTTCATGGTGAATGGCCCCAATTTTAAATTATGAGGCAAGTTCTGAGCTGAGAGAGTGAGTAGAGAGCCGTGGGAGGTTTCAAGAGAGATTCAAAGATTTGAAAGATCTGTTGTGGAGTAGGACAGTGAATTGATGAGAGGTAAAGTGGGATTACTTGGCAGCGGTGAGGGCTCAATTGAGGTTATGTAATATAAATTTGTAGTGGACTCAGTGAGAATGATTGTGCGTTTCTTTTCCACCTTCATTTAGCTGTACATGTGTAGGAGTGAAGGGGACAAATGGCAGGAGTGATCCAATGCTGAGGCTTGGCCAGATATAATCACCATATACTAAAGGATCTAGGGATTCAAGTAAAAAGTATAGAGGTGAATCAGTTCACTAAGGCATCAAGATGGAGAGAAGAGGAAAGAGTGACTTGTGTAAGGGAGATGGCCTGGGAGAGAAATGAGGGATCTAGGAATTGGAGGTCACAGTGTGGACATGAGTAGGATTATCTGGAAAATTCTCTAGTATAGACAATCCAGTTCCACATGGTTCTGAATCATTAAGATGTTTCTGTACGTGAAAGGTGTGCCTTCTACCTGTCTATTAAATCTAAAAGGCAGTTACAGATCCATGTAAAATAATGTTTTTCTTTATAGAATTAATTTTTTAATTTTAGATCTGGAAAAGTCTTTAAAGTTCATTTATTCCCCGAACTTCATTGGACAGGTGAGGAAACCCGCTGCAAGATCATTGACTTAAGCAGCCACTCTCTTCCTATCACAATGATCCTTCTGTTTCATTTGATCAGAATAGCCAATGGGAAAATATTGTCAATAAGTAAACACTTTGAAGAGCCTACTGTGTTCCAGGCCTAATGCTGAGATTGTTGTTCTTCTTTGATTGCATTCCTTTTTGGTTTTTTCTTCTTTCCACACAGAGGTGCTGGATACCATTGACTTTGTAGCCCCCAATGAGAGAGTCATTTTCCGTACCTGTGAGAGAGAACGGAACAAGGTCGTCTTTCAGATGGTGAGACTAAAGGCACTACCTCGCTCAATTCAGCCCACTGGGTTCCTTCCCTCTCCTCTCTCCAGTATGACTTGTGATGCTCTTGCTGACCCTCATTCTGAAAATCACTTCTGTACTTTTGACAACAAGCCTATTATTTCTAAAATTTTTTTCATCAGTCAATACACTGCTCATCTCTCATGGATCAACTGTGATAATATATGTAAAGCAACTTGCAGGCTCTAAAGTGCTGTATAAGTACTATCTATTATTGTTAACATCATTGCTAATTATATCACGACCCTGTTGTGGTCCCTAAGGAATAAGCTGTAGTTTTTCTAAGAATTATAAACATGTATTATAGTCCATTTTATTTGAGCTGTTTGAGAATTTAATTTTTATATTCTTAAAAGGAATAATCTACCTGTTTAACTTGAGTTATTTATCTTTAATCCCTGGTTCTCCTCATGACTCACTTCTGGGTCTTCATAATATTTTCTTCTATAATTGTTTGTTGTAACCAAAATTGGATTTTTCCAGAAACTGATACCCAGATTTTCCCTCAACTTGTGAAATTTTGGGAGAGAGAATTTCTTCTCATGTCTTTGCCTCTGGGAGGCAGTGCAATGCAAGGAAAAACCCCTGGATTCTGAAGATGGGGGTCATTTCCCAGCATTGCCACTTCCCCCCTGGATGACCGTGGCACCTTAGTGAATCTCTTTGGTCTCAGTGTCCTTACGCTTTTAAGAGAAAGGTGAATGGGTGGGTGGCCTCCCCTGCAGGCCCAGGTTTATAATCCTCCCCCTTTATTTTCTGATGTGAACATTTCACAAGTAAATCTTCAGTGCCCTTCCAGCATCAGCTCCGTCCTCCGGTTTCCAAATGTTCTCATGGCACAGTAGCCAGATTTCGTGTCTATGCTTTGAAGGACTAGACGCTTGGCAGGCTTGCTGTTAATGTCTTGTTTTGTGTCCCCAGGGATCTGCAGATGCGGAGCGAGCCCTTGCTGTGGCCAGACTTGTGTAAGTTCGCCCCCAGTTTGCCATTTGTCTTTCTGAAGGCACCTGAGGCTCCTACCTCGGCCTGCCTTGGTAAGGGTCCGGCCTGACTGACATTTCAGGCTTCACTCCTGCATCTCTGACCCAGCGGGGGCCACTCCCCTTCTGGCCGGAGCTGTCCCCCTGATGGACTTTGGGGCCTGGCCTGCCTTCTGAGCTGCACGGGCCAACTTTGCAAACGAATCTCTTCTAAGATACCAATTTGAGGGTGTCTTAGAGTCCCGCGTATAGCAGCGTCCAAGGGGCTGTTTGTAAACAAGTATGGGGCTTGTGATCCCTTCCTAAGTCAGGGCAGACTTAACTCAGACAACTCCTTTTTCTGAACATGTAGAGCGTCCACTATTTGTGTACATGACTCTAGGTAGGAGAGCCTGCTTTCTTCTCCCTTTTGTACTGGAAAGACCATGAGGTCTTACTAGCTGTCCTTGACCTTGGAGCCTCAGTTTCCCCTCTCTCCATAATGCACTTAATCACCTGTGGCCCCACCTGTTCTCAGCTCTATGAGTTACTGCATGGGCTCCAGCACAGCCTCTCTAGCTAGAAAGACTTTATTTACTGTGGGGGTCTCAGAAAGTGGGGTCTGTGTGGTTGATCCTCGGGCCGACTGCTGCGTTCAGTTCTAAGGGCTCCCCCCATTAGGGCCATGGGGCTTTCCAACTACAGCAGCTCCTGATGGGGTACTCTGTTCCTAAAGCAGCTGGGGTCTGCCTTGGTAGGGGGCAGCTTACACCAGAAGAATCATGGGTAGAAAAGGAAGTAGGTAATCATGGCTTCCATCGAGGACAGTGGAAAGCCCATGTGCTGCCCTTAAGATGCAGCAGCTCCGGGCCAGAGGGGCTTTCAGCAGCCCTCCTGGAAAAAGTTCTCTGAGCTTGTGTCCCATGAGCTCCTCATGACTGCACCTGAGGTCCTGGGACACGCGTGGCTTTGGAGGGTCTGACCTCGGCAGGGAGGGCCACATCTCAGGTCCGGGAGGGAATAATCAGGACTTCCTTCTCTCGCCGTGATCAAGCGCCTCAGTCTGATGTTCGGTGGAGAGCTCCTCAGCTTCCTTACTGCTTCATAACGTGTGTGTGTCCCTGATTGATACACTGGACATAGCCGAAGATCGCTGGGCACTCCCACCTGGAGAGGCCCGTGACAGCAGCTTGTGCACTCCTCCCACCAGCACAGGACACAGCCCCATCCGCCCATCCATCCAGCACCATTTTCTTCTGCATTCTTGGGGAAATCCTTCAGAGAGGATGGCCCTGGCAGGATGCAGGGCTCCTCAGGCTCCTTTCATTTTCCTGGGAACACCACTATGGCTCTCAGATGGCCCTCTGTTGCCTTTAATTATTATTGCATGATTAGCCTACTTGTCCCCTTTGCTTTTTCTTACTTATGCTTTCTTCCTTCTTTAAGTTAAAGATTTCTTCCTTTTGTTCCTTTTTTCCCTAGAGAGAATGATGTAGCTGGTATTGACATTAACATGGGTTGTCCAAAAGAATACTCCACTAAGGTAAACTGATATTTCCTTTTTGCTTTAGAAATGTAGAATAATGGGGGCAGCTAGGTGGCACAGTGGATAAAGCACCAGCTCTGAGGTCAGGAGGACCTGAGTCCAAATCTGGTCTCAGACACTTAACATTCCCTAGCTGTGTGACCCTGGGCAAGTCATTTAACCCCAAGTCCCTCAGGGTAAAAAAAAGAAATGTAGAATAAAACATGTGTGATTGCTATGTATTTAATAAATCCTTAAACTTATTTTTTATTGAAAGTCATGAGTTCAGTTATCATCTAATCTTTTTTTGTCTTTGAAATGATAGTCCAGATGTGATAGCCAGAGTGACTGAAATATCTGGGTTCAACAAAATATTGTTGTATTGTAGTCCCAGCAAATCTGTAGGAAGATTTGCTTTCAATTACTTTAACAAGTATGTTTTGCCTTTTGGACTGTATTATCCCTTTAAGTATCTTTTATTTGGTCTGGGAGGCTGTATAGCTACCCAAAGGGACATGAGGCAAAGACCTTTGGACATGTGAAGAGTAGAGGGCCTCTGGTACCACTTTTTACAACTTAATAATCGTTGCTAAGACTTAGAAGTTTTACCTGACCAGAATAAACTTGAATACTGGGCTCTATCTGATTTGTCTTCTCAGAGCTTCTTATTAGTTGTATAGCCCAAAGGTCAACCAAATCCAGCCTTTCACTTATTTTTTACAGCTTGGAAACCAAGAATATTTTTTACATTTTGAAATGCAATTAAATATTTAAAAAAACAAAAACAAAACACCTCAGATCCCAAGCTGTAGAGCCCGGCTGCATGTGGCCCTGGGGCTGTGGTCTGCTGACCCCTGGTGTAGCATCGTGGAAGGCATCGACTCGGAGTCTGGACAGCCTGCCTCGCATACTGTCTGGCAATGTGGCTGTGGGCCAGTCAGCTTTTCTGCTCAGAGCTTCAGCGTCCTCAGGTGGTTGTGAGGCTTGATTGAGATAATGTGCATAAAGCTTGAAAGTGCTACCTCTGTTCGCTTAAGAATAATGTTCCTTCTGAGAACTCTTGGGAGCATCTTCCAGCTCTTCCCACCTGTCGCCTGTCACTAGGTTCGAGTCTCAAGTCTCAGCTGCAGATGGACAGACACATCCAGCATCACAGGCTTGGCTTGAATGAGTCTTTATAAATTTAATTATCCCTCTGATATTTAATCTGACTTCCTCAAATGTAAAATTAAAGAGTAATTATATCAAAGAAATCTTTTGAATGTGTCCCATGGGCATTCATTAATACTTGGCACGTTTGTTAGAATAATTCCTGCTTGAATTCTGTCCCTCCAATCCCCCATACTGCTATTATATGGCAGCATGCTAGGTGAGTCATTGGTTTTCACAGTCTTAGATGCTTCATGAGGCTAATGGCTTCCAATAATTAGAGCTTGAATTGGATTTGATGTCACAGGTTAGGGAAGAGGAGGAGAGAGCTTGTAAAACCTTAGACTTAGGAGGTTTTAGGTGGGCAAGGGAAAAACAACTGGATACACTGGGCAGGTGGAAACCCCTCCAGACCTTCCATTTGTTTTTGTTTTTAATGCTTTTCTTACTTACCATGGGATTGGGGCACAGTCTCCCAGCCCATATATTTTTAGCTCTAACATGGGCTTTTCTTCTATATGCAGAGGAGTTATTAATGAAGAGTAGTACCGTCCCTTGATGATAACTTGAGTCCCTCAGAAATAGGTCCTTTGCAAGGGTGAAGGATAATACTGAGAACTAATGGATATATTATATATTAATTATAATAGCTCTTTTCTCATGTGCTTTTTCTTAAGGGAGGAATGGGAGCAGCACTTCTGTCTGACCCCGACAAAATTGAGAAGGTGAGTGAGTAATTCACACTTCCCTAAACTAGACTGCATCATATTCCTATAACCTTATTCAGATTCCAGAAATGACCTCCAAGTAAATAAATAGCCGACCTTCTGGGCCAGCTTGGATAAGATGTCAGGCAAGGTCCTGAGCCTTCCTCACCATATCTTTCTGTGTGCACACTAGGCAAGTTGGGTGAATTTCAAAGGTTTCCTGCTTAAGTTCACTGTTGGTCTAGACATTTATTACTATTCTTAAGGCGTTCAGACCTCACATGAGTCTGAGATAGACCCCCCAGAGCTGTTATGCTGCCAGTGAGACGATAATCCTAACAGACCCATCCTCAAGCCCTGCCTCTGTGACCAGAACACATCACCCACCTCTTATTGCCCTGGGCAGCGCTGGGAGAGTGTAAGCCGCAAGGGAGATAGTAATGACAGCAATTCGCATTTATCGGGCAAAATGTCTTTCGGATATCTTGTTTCATCCTCACAACAATTCTGTGAGATTAAGTGCTGTTATTTTCCCCATTTTACAAATAAGGAAACTGAGGCAGGGGTTAGGTGGCTTGCCCAGTCTGTGGGGCCTGATTTGAACTCAGGTCTTTGTAACCCCAAGCCCCAGGGCTCTACCCACTACCTCCCCCAGCTTCCTAGAAGCAGGAAAAAAGATCAAAATAAAAGTGCCCCAAGAAATGATGGAAAGCTAGTTGATGGCATGGGGCCTTGGGTACCAGCCCATAACTTTGAGCAAGTCTTGTAACTTTTCTCAGCCTCTTTCCTCATTTGTAAAATGGGGAGATAATAGCACCCCCTCACAGGGAAGTGGTCGGGGTCAAATGAGATGCTCTTTGGAAGCCTTAAAATGTTGCATAAATGCCAGTGGCGTTGATGGGGATGAGGGCCGCAGTGATGAGGACTGGGTATAAGTCGTACGGCCCGTCGCCAGTGCTGCCAGGCCTGCGAACAGGGTGAGCCATGCATGAGCCGGCGGGGACAGAGGAGTCGGAGGGTCGGGGCCCGGACCCAAACAGATGGGGACAGCAGGCCCGGGGGCTGCAGGGGGCGTGGAGGAGGCACTGGAGACGGCCGGGGCACCCCTTCTGCCCCTCGTGGAGCTCTAGTTCCACAAAAGGCACTGACGGACACTCCAGGGACTAGCCCAAGCCGCCTCTGACTCTGGGTGGCCCAGGCTCAATTGGGAAAATAGCCCTTAGAATTAACAGGAGCCATTCTTGGCCAGAAAGTAGTGAAGACTTGAGTGTGACGGGGGAGAGAAGGGAGAATTTGTCCTCTTACCTCATGAGGTAGTGCCATGGCGTCTTACAGAAAGAGGGCTAGAACGGAAGCCTGCTGGTCCACAGGAGGCCTGGAAAGGTCACTTCACTGCTGAGCCACAGTGGCTCCCCGTCTGTGAGCGGGGGCAGGAGGTCTCCCCCTGCTTACCCACGGGCGGTGTGGGAGACTTCCCGATGCCATGCTGGGCAGCTCCTGTGCCCTCCGCAGGGCAGGGCATGTTCCCCTGAGGGCTCTGGGCCTGGGTCTGCCGAGGGGCTTCAGGTACCACTGGCAGCTCCCCCTGAAGCTCTCGGGACTCGTGTTGCCTTGCCCCGGCGGCAGCTCCGCTTGGTGGCTTAGGTTGTCAGCGTGGCTACCATTTTGCCATCGCCTGCATCTTAAGAAGGCTCCAGCGTCCCTTTACAAAGGAGGGGACCCCAAGAGTGGGTCCTTGCCCAGGGTCGCCTCGGGAGCCTTGTGCCCCAGGCCTGCTTCCCCACTGTCACACACAGGCACACACCCCAGGCTAAGGCTGGGCCTACACCGGCCGAGCTCTCAAAGCCTGGACCACTTGCTGGTTTTCACTAGGGAGTAACAGGCGGCATTTCTCCCCCTCTCTGTAGATCTTGAGCACCCTTGTTAAAGGCGTTTGCAAGCCAGTGACCTGCAAGATTCGGATCCTTCCCTCGGTAATCCCGGCTCTAATAGGTGGGGGGGTGGGGGAGGCAGCGGGAGGACATGAGTAGTGGTGAGCGCCTTGAGGGCAGGGCTTGGGGAAGGTGGACAGAGCTGAGATCCCTTGTGGGTTCGGTGACAGGCTTCCGCTTCCTATAAAATTGAGTAACTTGTCCCTTCTCGGTCACCTTCCTCAGCTTGAAGAAACCTTGAACCTTGTAAAGCGCATAGAGAGGACGGGGGTGGCAGCCATTGCAGTCCATGGCAGGTAAGCACATCTGATGGGAAAGGGGCATCTCCAAGGGTTCTCTTACCAGGGGCTCCCTGCCCCAGTGGGGCAGAGCTGGGATGTGAACCAGGACTGCCTCGGGATCTCAAGGCCTTTCCTTTGTCCTGCATTGCTTGTCATGGGAAAGGAAGAGGTCCCAAATCAGGCCAGAGGAGGTCTCCCGCCCCTCAGCACAGAGCTCCAGCCTTACCCACTCACAACTCTGGTAAGGGGTGAAGGAGCTTAGCATTCGCCCCACAGCTGTATAGAGGAAGAGTTCCTTCTTGTTTACCATCAGGGACATTGTGGCTCCATCGTTTTTATTCAGCCTTCTCATCTGCACTCAGGTGAGCAGCCAAGCTCATGAGACCCTAAAAGCTCCTACTACAGGTGGGGTCCTCGGGGGTCCCCCAATCATGAGACGGCTCAAATTTAATAAAACAGAAGGAAACCAGGGGCCAGCCTTGGTCTGAAGGTGAGTTATAGTGCAGAAGGGCTTCTCAGGTCCCTTGTCATACAGAACATTCTCTGCGTTGTCCTTGGGCACCATGGGGTTGGGAGCTTCGCTTGCAGGATGCAGCACCCTGACACCGTTAGGACCTGCTCGGGTGGACAAGGCTGTTGGCCCAAATTTGCCTTTCTTTTGTCTTTTTCCTCCATGGTCACTTAGAACCAGTCTCAGTGTCTGCTTTGGGCATCCCTTAACAACCGATGTCCCTCTGGGTCATCTCCAGTCGGTCGTCTTCCCCAAGCTAGGATAAAATGGACATGTTTTCCAAGGAAAACCAAGGAACCATCTTGTTCAGCCTTTGAGCCTCTCTCTACTCACTCTTGTAGTTTCCTGCCTCTGCCCTGGGGGATGGTGCCCTGGGGAGGGCTGCTCCCCCTGTGCTGGCTTCTGGACAGCAGAGGATGCTCACAGCCTCTTGGTGAGACTGGCGGAGTTATAGAAAAAGGTCATTTTGGAACTTTGATTCTCTGCTCTCCGGCACCCATAAGTCCTTGGTCCAATTCCTGGTGAGTGATGCAGCCCTGCTCTTTGCTTCATAATCAAAGAGCTGCAAACCCCAGAGGAGAAGTCCTGATAAAAACTTCCCTTCCAAGCTGTGTGCTTCCTGGAACATAGTCTGTAAGTGGCCCAGAATGTTATCATTTGCTTTCACCTCTGTGTCAAAGGGCAAATCATTTACAGTTAGTCTTAAAGCATCGAGAAATTTCAATTTTCTTATTGTCATTTTTACTGATAACCATAAATAACTGCGTTACCAGGATCATAACAAGCCATAAGAGATGCTAAGTAGAAAGCCATTGTCTAACTTGTAACTAACTGAGCGATTATATTATTGAATGTCTGAGCATGTTGTATCTCTAATTGAGCCTGAGTCTTAAGGCCAGAAGCATTGTGTATTCCCTGGGAGTACTTGTCTATGAAGAGGTTTCCCAGAACTAAGGCTTCAGGTCACCCATGGCAGTCCCACAGGTACAGGAGCTGAGGTGGCTCCAGTGGAAGATCTCCGACTCCCACGGCCCCCTGGGGTTTCCAGATGTGGGGCCTCGGGTTCTCAGGGGCTGGGCCAACACAACCCGCATCCTGGCTGGCTCCAGCAAGTGGCAGTGAGAGCACAGGGAAGCCTCTGAAGCACCAAGCTCATCTCTTGGGAACCTCCCAGGGTTTCCTGATTGGGCAAATGAGGAATTGAGCCTGAGAATGGTCACATATGGTTATGCAGCTAGAAGCTTGACTGAATGTCAACAAGAAGCTTGACATTCTTCTGTCAGGGCAAAATCTGAACCCAGGTCATCTGTCTATAAGTCAAACCCTTTTCTTTTTTTTTTTTTTTTTTAATTTTATTTGCATAACATATGTGTGGGTAATTCTTCAACAATAACCCTTACATAGCTTTCTGTTACAAAATTTCCCCCCCAAATCCCCACCCCTCCCCTAGATGGCAGGATATCCACTACATGTTAATTATGTTAAAATATTGGCAAATCGAATATATGTATACATATTTCCACACTTATCATTGTTGTGCAAGAAAAATCTTATCTACACAAACGATATATCAGATAAAGGAAACACAATGTAAGCAAACATCAATCAAGGAGTATGAGAATGTTATGTTGTGGTCCACATTTCACATCCCTCTCTCTGGGTGTATATGGCTTTCTTCAGTGAACAATTGGAGGTGGTTTGAAGCATTTCATTGTTGAAGAGAGCCATGTCCATCAGAATTGATCGTCATATAGTACTGTTGTTGCCGTGTATAATGATCTCCTGGTTCTGCTCATTTCACTCAGCATCAGTTCATGTAAGTCTCTCCAGGCCTCTCTGAAATCATCTTGCTGGTCATTTCTTACAGAACAATAATATTCCATAATATTCATATACCATAATTTATTCAGCCATTCTCCAATTGATGGGCATCCCTTCAGTTTCCAGTTTCTAGCCACTACAAAAAGGGCTGCCACAAACATTCTTGCACATGTGGGGCCCTTTCCTTCCTTTATGATTTCTTTGGATATAAGCCCAATAGAAATGCTGCTGGGTCAAAGGGTATGCACAGTTTGATAACTTTTTGAGCATAGCTCCAAATTGTTCTCCAGAATGGCTGTATCCGTTCACAGCTCCACCAACAATGCATCAGTGTTCCAGCCCTCCCACATCCCCTCCAACATTCATCATTAACTTTTCCTGTCATTTTAGCCAATCTGACAGGTGTGTAGTGGTACCTCAGGGTTGTCTTGATTTGCATTTCTCTGATCAATAGTGATTTGGAGCACCTTTTCATATGACTATAAATAGTTTTAATTTCATCCTCTGAAAATTGTCTGTTCATATCCTTTGACCATTTATTGATTGGAGAATGGCTTGAATTTTTATAAATATGAGACAATTCTCTATATATTTTAGAGATGAGACCTTTATCAGAACCCTTAAATGTAACGATGATTTCCCAATTTATTGCTTCCCTCCTGATCTTGTCTGCATTGATTTTGTCAAACCCTTTTCCCACCATAACTCGCTGCTTCCTACCAAAATTTCAGTTAGAGTCTGATTGACTTCTCTCCCATCTGAAGGTCCATCCACCCCAAGGGCAGAAAGATTAGCTCTAATCTGATGTCATACCCAAAGGCTGTCCAGGAAGGAAAGGAGGTTCACAAAGTTCTACATCATTCACATCAGAATCTAACTGTGACTCCTTGAAGTACTAAAGCTTGCACTCAAAAACTAACTTGCTCCTTCAGAGAAAGTCGGCTTGGTCTCCTCCGGGCCTTTTCTTCACCAGCATCTCTGATGGTTTACATGGACTCTGGTAGGGGCTGCGACCAGTATTTTCTGTGTTCTTTGTACCCAGCTGGGAGGGTGTGAGCCACTGAGGATGAGCCCTTAGGGTCACTTGCACAGGGACACCTGCCCCACAGACACCCATCAGGGCCTCAGTAGTCCCAACAGTCATATCTTAGTGCCTGCTGTGATCAAGGCATCATGCCAGACTTGACTCTAGGGATTTCAATAAGAAATAGTCCCTGCCCTCAGAGATACTGGGGGGATATCACGGTTACCAGCATTGACCCAGATACAGTCACTGAGGAGGAAAAAGGCATTAATGACTGGAAAACAAAGGGATGTGTGTGCATATATATACATGCTCCACCATCCTCTGGGCATCCTTGGACTAACTGAGGTTCATACACTAACTGTGTGAATTGGAAACACCCTCAAGGACCAGAAGTATAAATTTTTATTGGCTGTTTTTTTGTTACATCACCCTAGTGTTTCCCCCTATCCTCAGAACCATCCCATGTAACAAATAGTATTTTTTTAGAAAAGACAGAAAAGTCAGCACAACTGAGCGATTCATTGGAAAACTCTGAAACCCTTATGTGATTCCTGTGTGCCTCCCACCTCCATGAAGAGGATAGGAGGGGGTATCTTGTCATCTCTCTCCATTGGAGTCCTGCCTGATCTTGATGATTTTGCTAAATTTACTGGTGATTTTCGGTATGGCCTTCTTTCTGTTGTTATAATCACTGTGCCTTTTGTTGTCTTGGGTCTTCTTCCTTCACTGCATCAGTTTATAGAGGTCTTTCCAAACTTCTCTGTATTCATCACTTCCACAGAATTGCAATGCTGAAAGGGATCTCCAAGAATATCTAGTGCAATCCATCTACTTGAACTAGAATCCTTTCCCCCATCCCCTATTCCCTATCCCTCAGGGGCTTGACAAGGAGCCATTGTGCTTTTGCTTTAAGATTGCTAATAAGGGAGATACCTCCATTTCTTGAAGCAACTTATTTGGGTATAAATCCAGTTGTTAAGTAGGTTTTTCTAAAAATTCTGAGTCTCCTTCTATAAGTGGCACTATTATTCCTGTTTTGTTGTTTGGGACTGAGCAAAAAACATTGAATCCCTTCTTCATAGGATGAAGTAGTAACCCTTTAAATACTTTAAAATGACGATCTTGCCTGCTCTGAGTCTTCTTTTCTCCAGGCTAAACATGCGTCCTTTCTTCTGTCAGCCTTTTTGATGGTGTGTTTACCAGTCCCTCTATCTCTGGACAGTTTAGTAATGGTCTCCATGGGGTCTGATCAGAGCAGAATGTTCACATCTTTAAAGCACTTTGGAGTTCATGAAATGCTTTCCTCCTGACAATGCTGGGTGGTCCATAATGCAGGTATCATTGTCCCTATTTCACATAGGATCAAACTGAAGCTTTAAATAGTTTGAAAGGTGCCCAAGGTCATCCGGTGCTTAAATGTTAGAGCTAGGATTTAGACCCAGACTTCCTTGCCCTCTCCCATGTTTCCCAGCCTCCTAATCATGTTCTCTGAGCAGGTCCACTGTGCATTAAGCAGGCAACCAGATGTCTTGGTCACTTTTCTTTTGTAACCGTGTGAACCTGTCCCATTGACACACAGCCTTGTGTCCCTTTGGTGAACTTGGGAACATGATTATTTTTTATGTAGGTAGAATGCGGTGACTTCACTTAAGCAGCAATGTCATTGTTTTGCCATAGTTGGAATAAAACAGAAAAATGACTACATTTCGTTTTATTAAGGGACTGTTCTTGCTACAAAATAACAGTTTTCCTGCTTTTCTGTTGAAATCTAGAATTTCCTTGTGGTATATGAAGCTCTGTACATAATACCTGTAGCAACAGTGAAGTCCTTAGAACCATGTACTCCCAGATCCACAGACACAGGGTCCTTGGGATATCCCTCAAAATTTTATGCTGATTAAGTTGATGTGGACAGGCCAGCACAGTACCTATTTGAGGGAGGCTACACATCTTAAAGAACATTTTCACAGAGTGACTCTCAAATTCTTTTAGAGCTCTCATGGGTGCTCTTCTGTACCAGTGTTTTATGTCTATCCCATTTGTTGGTTAGCTGTAGACCGTCCTGTTTCTCCACCCTTTGTTTCAGTAGTTCAGACTTTATATCAAAAAGTTGTTTGGAAATCTCGTCCCTCTCTATTAACATTCACCTTGAATACATACCTTGAATAAGTGGTTCCCAGGGTTTCCCTAGTTGCCATTGTTCTTTCACTGTATTTGAAGATTTTTTACTTTAAAGCCTCTTTGAAAGGGACCTCTTGAATGATTTTTATCCCTCCTAATCTCTAGGCTTCTTTTCATTTGTCCCAGGATATTTCCTTCTTTCTTCTTTCTTCCTTTCATCCCTTCCTCCTCCTTCCCTTATTTTCTCACTGCTTCCTTCCTTCTCTTTCCCTCATTCCTTTTTTTCCTCCCTTCATTTCTCTCCCCTTCTTTCCTTCCTCTATTTCCCCTCCCTCCCTTTCTTCTTTCTTTTTTTGAAAAATGACCTTTATTTTCTGTGCTACCTATTTGGCATTTCTAGGTAGTAGACTACCAAGACTTGATTTTTCTTCTTCTCTCCACACTTCATATTTCTGATATTTTTAATCCTGAGCTTCCCAGCTCAATTCAGGAAACATTTGGTGGGGATACAGTGGTGGAAAATGGCATAAGCCTGACTCTTACATTCTGCTATGGGGAAATGTCATAGAGATAAGAGTAATGTAGGGCTAAAGGTTATGAAGATAATCAATGCAAAAGAGATACAGAAAAATTGTTATGGAAAAATCTGAGAAAAGGGAGAGCCCATTCTGCTGAGATTCAGGATCTGGGCGTAAGGTGTAATTTTTCAAATTACTACTGCTCCTTATCAACTTAGATAGGATCCCATTTGTCCTTCAAAGCTAGATTTATGCAATGGGAATTATATTTGCGAGAAATGTAAATTGAAAGCAACTTGGGAAGTATGTGAATATCCTGACTAATAGTTTGTTTGTGTCCCACAAACCAGGAGACTCAATATTTGGCCATTGTTCCACCTGTATTAAACCTCCAAGGTTGAAAAGATTGATGGATCCAAAGTGATCTTGATGTAGGCCCAGGGCAATGAGATAGGGAGATCTACGGTCCTCTCTTCCCAGCTCCACGGTCTCTTTGGGCATTACCCAGAAAGTAATTCCAGAACTTTATTTTTTGTAGCTTCTGTCCAGGGATAGGAGTCACATCCATCTTGTTCTCTCATCTACCCGCAGTGTGCCTTTACTCCTGCCCCACATTGATGCTGTGCTGGGGAATCTGGGACTGCCAGTAGGAGCTTTGCACAGGGAAGCACCCTCCACCTCCCACTGACCCAAAAGTGCCTTCTGCTTTCATCAGGGGTCAGGCTCTCCAGGAAAAACATGGTTGTGTTACCTGACAACCCAGAGAAAGTTTTGGGTGTGTTTTGTTAACCTCGGTGTTTTCTCTCCCTTCTTTTGTTGTAAAGGAAGAAGGAAGAGAGACCTCAACATCCTGTCCACTGTGATATTATCAAAGCCATTGCTGAAGCCGTCTCCATTCCAGTAATAGCTAAGTAAGTTTTTCTCATTTATCAGTAATTCACTGTGATCCAAATTGGACCTGGATGCTAGCCCATGGAAATTTATCTGGGGAACAGAGTACATTTTGTAGGAATGGGTCTGCTCTTTCTGTCAACATGAGGGCACAGGTTACCACTTATTTTAGAGACAGGGGCCAAGAGTTTGGGAGATCACATGCCTGCTTGAACGTTCTCTGGGGATCTCTTCTGGGTTTTCGAGTGGCTCCCAATTGAGTTTTGTCCGGCCTTCTGCAAACCCAGGAATTGTTCCAGGTTCTCCCTTTTTGGCTGCTGACACTCATTCTTCCAAGTGAGGCTTTTTCTCCTCCAGTGTCCACTAAACAGGACCCAGCTTTTCCCTGTTTCTCTGAAGAGTTTTTGCTACTTTCTTTGATTTACTACTCAACTATTTAAGTTGTTTTTACTAC
This sequence comes from Myrmecobius fasciatus, assembly GCA_023553655.1. NCBI lineage: Eukaryota > Metazoa > Chordata > Mammalia > Dasyuromorphia > Myrmecobiidae > Myrmecobius > Myrmecobius fasciatus. The sequence continues at coordinate 28,292 of JAJPUD010013191.1, read as the reverse complement.
TGTGAGGGAAACATGTTAGAAATTGCAAGCTTGGGAAAGTTGAAAGAAATTGCTGCTGTAGGCCTAATCGTCTCTTTTAGCCCCTTTTTTGGCTCCTTCACTTCATCATCTTTTAGTTCCTTTTTTGTTCTGAGACTAGTGGTCTAGGGTTTTCCTCTCCATCCCATATAAGGATGTTTTACATCTCAAAGGAAACTCTAGGCTACTATCTCTGTTACAATATCTTCCCTTTCCACTAAGGACATCCTTTTGAGTCACGCCTTGAAGCAAGGTGAGGCTGTCATGTAAGACAGTTTGTAGGTAGAGGAACAGAGCAGATGGGGAGGCAGGAACCAAGGAAGCTGTCACATCAAAGCACCAGGTCAGCAGGTGGATGGGCAAGGACTGGAGGTAACAGGATTTAGGGGTAGCATATGCAGTGTATTAAGGAGACCTGCAACAAAGACATGCTTATGGCAGGACAAAAGCCAAAGATGTGTCCCCCCCAGAGCCTGCAGGTGGGACCATGAAAGCCAGCTTGGCTGAAAGCAGCTACTGCTCATCTCAGATCTAGTTAGGATGACTGGGCCTCTCCAAGAGGGAGCTTGGAGGCGCTTCTGGGAAAACAAACCCACTCCTGGGGCCCGCTCTTGGCCCTTGATCTAGAAGTCCAGGTCCCATATTTATGACTTCCATCCTTATCGAAGAAATGTCAGAGGTGGGGAAGTGGGTCAAGCTGCAGGGTGAGCTGTCAGCCAACTGCTCGGAGTGTCCGGGCTGCAGCCCGCCAAAGTAGAAGGTGCCATTCTCCCTACTTCGCAGCCCGCTGAGGGATGGTGGCATGGCTGCTAGCTCCCCGACTGCCCTCTTGTTTTGTCCCCCATGGGGGGCAGGGGCAGCTGCCCAGCGCCACTCTCTTGGGGAGTTGGGTCTCATAATTATAAACAGCAATAACTCCCTGTGTTGGCTTTCAGTGGAGGATCTCACGACCACATCAAAGTCTATTCAGACCTAGAAGCCTTTCGGCAAGTGACTTCAGCATCTTCTGTGATGGTGGCCCGTGCGGCCATGTGGAACCCATCCATCTTCAGGAAGGAGGGCCTGCAGCCTCTGGAAAGGATCATGCAAGAGTACATAAAATACGTAGGTCTCGTTCCTTGTCAAAACAGTCATAGAGATGTTGGAAGGGACTTTAGGGATCACTTTGTCCAGAGGCAAAAACAGACCTTCACTACCAAAGTGACTTGACCAGGGTGATACATGTAGTTGTGAAGCATTGGTCCTCTGCTTTACTCATCCCCAGCTTTTTCCATTGTACTCACCCACCCTGTGTGTGTGTGTGCTGATATTTATGTTGTGCTTAAAGCTGCCAGATTATTTTACTTTCACATTATCTCACCTTTTCCCTGTTCACCATGCTGCCTCTAGTTAAAGCTTTTTTCTTTAAAATTCTTCTCATTCAGGAATATCATGTTCCTCTACACCCCTGACCTCCTGCACTCGTTTTTTCTCTCTTCTTAGTTTTTTAAACATTGCTTTTTTTCCTTTCCTCTGGTTGACCCCACTAAAACAGGGAAGATGGTAAATGAAAGGTCAGTAGAATTGTTTGCAGGACTGGCCAAAGACTCAGTTGTTCACCTCAGTAAAGTCTTGTATCTTTTTTTTTTTTTTAAATAGAACACACAGAATAAACAGCTTAAGGACAGGGTTGCAACAGCAGATTATTCCTGCCCCCCAACATTAAAATAATAACAATCTAAGAGTTAGTTATGGTGGAATGACCAGAGTAGAGGGGTGAGCAGGGTAGAAGGGGTTAACCTAACAGCTGTTGCGGACAAAATTATCTCCATGGCAATGTATCTTTGGGCCGTTAATCAAAACCATTTCTAAGAACCGACTGCTTCATTCCCAGAATATTTTCAACCCATGAGCCAGGAAGGTGAGATTGGGAGTTAGCTATTCCTAAGCCAGTCTCTCTTAGGGGGAGGGCTGGGAGGAGCTGCCAGATGCAGTTATAAATAAATCCTTAATGAGCATAACTAGGTGAGGGGCAAGGGGATAACATTTGAGGCAGAAAAGAAGTGGCTAAAATGTCGTTTCTGTATTGCTTTCATCCCACTGACTGAGGGACCATAATCATGTCTTTGACTTGAATAGTGACACAAATTGACTGAGTCCTGGAGTCCTGAATGGTTCTGAGTGACAGAGGGTTACTGGACCCAGTCTGGGGCAGACTCGTGTTCAGCTGAGGCGGCGTGGTGGATCCGCTCCCAAGCTCCCCATGTAAAGCCAGGGAGCGCTGAAACCCTTAGCTCCCGCACTCTGTGATGTGCTCTGGCCACTAGCTGCAGTGGCTTTGGGTATTTCAGAAGGGAAATGTGATGATGAGGGGAAAACCAAGTGTGAGTGGAGCTTGTGAATTTGAAAAACACAAAACTGGCCAGAAAGAGGCGCTCTCTCAGCCTGTGGCTGGCCCGTGAGGTTCTTCTCCAGGCCGTGCTGTCATGCATCCCATCAGGGGCCACCTCCCGGGAGCTGCTGACGGCCCCTTTCCTGCCATTGAGATGAGAGATGTGCTTGGAACAGGGCAGAGCCTGCTCTGACCGCCAGATGGAAGCAACGCGGGCTGGGGTGAAACCTTGGTGACCGGGTGTAGCAGCCAGAGGAAATGGGAGAAGGCTGGGCAGAGCAGGCAGAGGGAGAGGGCTCGTCTCTCCTTCTTCCCTGTCTGGAGTGCGCTTGCTGTGGAAAAAGCAAAGGTGCTTGATTGGTTCCCTTCCATCAGTGAAGGGACAGCCCCTGGAGGGCAGGGAAGGGGACCTAGCTCTGCCACTCATCCCCTTGGTCAAGCCACATGTAAAATGGGAGAACTGAATGATGGAGCCCCTTCCACGCTTAAAGCCTGGACCTCTGTGAGATAATGCTTCTGGTGAGAGCCAAGCTCCATGACCTACTACACGGGGGTCTAGCTGACCACTAGGAGTGGGCACTAGGCTTTCCTGGGAGGAGGGAACTCGGTCATGAAGGACCATGTGCCCCCCGGGCCTCTACACCCTAGGAAACATGAATCACATTGTTTGCTCATCATCTGGGAAGCATCCGGAAAGCTATGGGCTAGGGAAAGGAGCAGTGGAGATAGTGGATGGCATCTTTCCCCCTCACGCTGGGTTCTTCACTCCTTACCTAGAGGGACCAAACACTTGGTTTAAGATACAACTTTTTCTGTAGGAAGAAACACTCTCCCTGCTCATGAGAGGATCCAAGTTTGCAGATTCCTCTGAAAGCTGTCCTGGAGAGTCCTCTTGTCGCCAGGGCCTGCCATCCTTGGGTTCAATATATTCACAGTTGTTACAGAATGAATTTTTTTTTTCTAAAACACAATTGACTTAAAAGCTTAGAAATAGAATAAAAAATAAGTGATGCATGTCATATTAAAAAAAAGAAAGAAAGGAAAAAAGGGAAACAAGGAAGGAAGGGGAGAGAGAGAGAGAGAGAGTCCTCACAGTGACACTGCCTAGGCGTAAACAGTGAGCATCCTCTCACAGCCATGAAAATGTGCATGTCATTATTACAACCACAGTGATATCAAGAAAGCTGATCTCTTTCCCCCACTCAGGGCGGGATCTATACAGCAAAGCCCCCCCCCCCCAGGTCAGCCAGCCCAAGATCTTACAGATAAGGAAACTGTTCACAGGGTGGGGGCAGGGAACATGATTATTCAGACAGGAGCTGTACCCCACGAAGGATCCTAAAAGAGGGTTCTCTTTCCTCCCTCCGGACCCCTCCTCAGCCTAAATCTCCCTCTTTTTCCTTTCCTCCCAGGCGGTGAGATATGACAACCACTACACGAATACCAAGTACTGCCTATGTCAGATGCTAAGAGAACAGCTAGAAACTTCCCAGGGAAAGAAACTCCATGCTGCTCAGTCTTCGCAGGAAATCTGGTGCGTGTTGGGGAGGACCAGAGAGGTCTGCCTCCTGGGGAGGGGGTCCCTGGACCAGAGCCAGGCCTAGCCGTGTCCGGCCTGCAGACTCATTCCTTTCCTTCAGGGTCCTTGTCAGCAGTCATTTATTAAGCACCAGCTGTGTGTCAGGACATGAGAATTTAAAGACAAAAGCCTGAACCTATCCTAGCCCCTGAGGAGCCTGAGACCCCAAGGAGCTTCCCTGGGCCACCAGAACCTCTTCCTCCTTACTTACGTTCTAGAGGCAGATTGCCTTCTCTGAAAAAGGGGCTGACTTTTGTTGTCTGGAACTCCCCATGCACGAGGTGGTAAGGTTCTGGTAGTTTCTTGGCTGCTGAGAAGCCCTGCCCTACATCTACAAAGGTGCAATAGCAGTAGAAGGCTGCCATGAGCACGTGCTAATATGAAATGAGGGGTGTCTGCAGTTGTAAGTGCTGGAAAAGTTCTGGGGGCAGAGGTTCCAGCAGGCTGATAGTTAGAAGGGACCTCGTTCAGTGCTCTTGCAGAGCTGTCTGAATCCCCAGTGCAATCTCCTTAAACTAGTCCTTGTCCAGACTTATTTGAAACTTACAAAGGCCATATAATCTCATTCCTGAAGCTGCAGCACAAAACTGTACTAGCTTTTTGGATGCCCTATCACCCTGCTGACTTACCCATAAATCCCTCAGATCTTTTTCAGACACATTATTCTATTTACTTCAGAAGGGAAATGTGAACCCAAATGTAAATTGAACTTGGGAATCTGAAAAACTAAAACTGAGTTAAAAAGATTCTCCTCTCCAACTTTTTGTTTAGCCGATTAAGTGATTCCCTTTGCTCTCTTCCATGGGCCTGTTATCACACAGGAAAGGACTGCTGCTTATTAGAGCAGAGCTCCTCTTAGCTCGCCAGATGTTGCCTGCAGAAAACAAGCTACAATAATGATCCCTGCCAGGTACCCGTCCTCTGCTGGCACAGTTGATTTTTTGCCCATGCAACTTTTACATTGGCCCCTATTCAGTTTCACATTATTCAGTTCAGCCCGCTCTCTGTCTGTCGAGATCTTTTTGGAACCTGCCTCTAACAGGAGGGCTGTCACCTGCAAATTTGAAGACTGCCTTTATCAAAATCATTAATGAGCATGTTAGCCAGAAGTGTTAAACACCCACAGCCCCCCAGAGTGCTGCCTGGCCTTAGTAAAATTAACTGGGAAAATATCTAACAAAATAAAGCACAGTAAAACATAAATGACATAACTTTAAAACCAAGTCAGGGTCCTCTGGTCCAGATACTTCTATTTGAGCTTGATGCTCTTGTGAGAAAGCCCAGGGCCAGTGCCCCCAGGGATTTATTCACTCCCATGTCACCTTCCCCTCTGTGCATGTGATCCTCACATCTGTCTATCAAGCTTCAAATTCAGCACGTCCCGCCCAAAACGGACCCACCTTTCACACCCACCCCTACCCTTTGCTGGTTCCATGAGTCATCTCTGACTCCCCCTTCTCCTGGACTTTCCCTGCTGTCCTTTCTCAGGTCCCTGGGCTGCTCCTGGCCCTGCCCCCCTTGCCCACCCTCCTTTCTCTTGGGGTCACTGCCAGCCTTCCTCCTACCCTGCCAGACCTGTGGAAAGGAGGCCAGTGGCCCTTTGGTAGAAGGGTCCTTGTGAGCTTCCAGGCTTTGCTGAAGCCGCATGTTGGGTGGGACAGGGGGCCGCCCCTGCCCTTGGAAGTGGTTGGTGGGCAGCAACCTCATGTTCCTGAAGACCCTTGAGCGATCAGCATCGGTGGTGGCCTAAAGCAGGCCGAGGGAGCTTTTTTCTGCCTTTCTTGTAGGCCATAAAATGACCCCTCCCAGGACTTCCGCAGTGGAGGTTACTGCCATTGCCTGTGGCAGAGTGTGCAGACAGCCTCCTATGCCCTGGAAGTGGAGGTTCCCCACCCCGGGGAGAGCTGCACCCCAGCAGCACCAAGACAACCCGGGGCGCTTCCTCACTGGCCCGCAGTGGCCAGATGGTGTAGTTCCAAGGGACCACAGTGCCTTCTTGTGGTGGGGATGAACCACTGCAGCCAATTCAAATTGACAACTTGATGGCAGCCTAGGACGTGGGCTCCCTGGGACAGCCCCTGCCTGAGCGAGGGACTGAGGAGCTGTGATATGTGGTGGTGGGAGGGCAGCCTGGTCGAGAGAGGGAAGGGGGCAGAAGGCAAGCGCGGGCCGGATTCTGGGGGGGCCCGAGTGGTCAGCCCAGGGTTGCCATGGAGGCTCTGGTGTCTTCCTCAGTGAGGCCTTCGAGTTGGGCAGCTTCTACGAGAAGGTGACGGCAGAGCTGACGGCCAAAGCAGCCGCCCTCCGGAAGGATGCTCAGGAGGAGCAGGACCAGGCCGCAGACACCGACGTCATCCAGATGGCCGTGAAGTTTGACAAGTAAGGCAGAAGCCCCAGAAGGGGCCCCGAGGGTTGCATCCTGCACGAGTCGGGCCTTACGAGAGCCATCTGGAAAATGGGGCTAATGGGGTCTCACTAGTCCTGAGGAGAGTCCTCGGGCAACCTGAGCACATAAGAAAGGGAGCCCCAATTGTGGTTGGGTTACTGTTAGCAAGCCCTCACTGACTCAGCCAGGAAGCCTCTTGTCAGTGGCCTGGGGCCAAATCCTGAGTCATCTCTTTGACCCTGTGGAAACAGCCGGGACCTTCTGGAGTTTTTCTCCAAGTGTTTGTGTGCATGGGCTGGCCTCTCCAGGCATCCTCCGAGCCCAGAAGGGAAGTTTTCTTTGGCTTACAATAGGGAGCCCCCCAAAGAAAGCCCTTTATTGTAGGCAGATCTCTTCCAAGAAAGGGCAGCTTTCCGAGCAGAGAAGCTCTTTGCTGCTAAGAAGTTGGACGAGAGCTCACGCTGCCCTCCCTCCCCGTCATCTTCCTGGGGCAGCAGCAGCGGAGCAGCCCTGTGTGACTAAATCTGGGAAGCCATCTCCCCACCCTCCCGCTTCACGAGGAGGTGGCATCCTCTCAGGGCTCCGGGACAGAAAGCTTAGGCCTTCTCCCTCCCAGGCTGCCTGTGCTCCGAGGTCTTTCCCAGAGCCTCAGCCCTCTTGGAGCCCTTCTGTTTTCCTGATGCTGTTGTCATTTGTTAGACTAATCATCCTGTTGTGACAGCTGCACAGGCTGCCTGGGATGCTCCTGCTGGTTTTCCCCTGTGAGTTTCTTTGCTTTGAATCATGAATTTCATCCCTGGTTGTGATTCTCCATCCTTTGTGAGCTGGGATCTGTCCCTTCCCCCACGCTCTGAGGGCAGATCTGATGGTTGCAGGGCCTTCGTTCTGGAGGCCACTTCAGAGTCCAGGACCAAGGGACTTGCCTTTTGTACGTGTAGAGGAGCAGCAGGGCTGGCTATCTCCTTGTAAGAAGGCTGTCAGGTGATAGAGACAGCGGCTGACTTAGCAGAACATCCAAGTAACAAGGCACGTTGAGTCATGATGCTTGCCTTCCTCTCACAGCATTTAAGCTGCCCACATCTGTAAAGGTATTTTTTTCCAGCCTCCTAGGTCTGATTTTGAGCCCAGCAGTCCTAGGGCCAATGAGTGTCTAAGTCCTGCCATCCTTTTAATTATTATTATTATTTCCCTCTTTCTTTCTGAACCAGATGGTGCTGCTGGTCCCCGTTAACAGGAATTTTGTGAGCTGGGATGGCTCCTCTTGGGCTGATGTCCCTACTCAGTGGACACTTGGACATTGAGATTTAGAGCTGGGAGGGACCTTTGAGGTGATCTAGTCCAGCTCCTTCATTTAACAGATAAGGAAAGTAAGAACACATAGTATTCAGCCACAGAGCTGGTTTCAAAGCCAGTGCTTTTTCTGCTTCCATAGTGGTGGGACTAGGGGAATGTTCCAGGAGTTCCCAGCTTCTCGGTAGATCAGTGAGAGATCAGTGTTGCAAGGAGAGCTCCCATCCCCATAGCTCACCCAGGTCCTTTTACTACTCCTTTTGCTTCTCAGAACCAGACATTTGAGATTCACAAGCCTTATAAGGGAGAGTAGAGCACCTGAGTCACCTTGCAGATAAACTGCATCCCATTACAGGGCATCCTTTTGTCTTGCATCTAGGAGGGAAGGAAAGATCAACTGATTGACAATGTTTCCCCTTTTGTCTTTCTTCCCTTCTCCACTCAGTTTTGACTTTTCTTCTTCAGGAGACAGTATCCACCCCAGATCACACCCAAGATGTGTCTGCTGGAATGGTGCCGGAAGGAGAAGTTAGCCCAACCAGTATATGAAACAGTGAGTTGATGGTGGGAGTCCATTCTGTTGTTCCTGCTGGTCTGTCAGGCCTACAGGGAAAATCCATTTATATCTACCTCAGTGAGTTAAGGTAGGCCTATTTGAGCCAGCATATTAGCCCCAAATTAGCTGAAAATAACCCATGTTGGTTGGTTGGAAGCCCAGAGTGGGTAGAAGTCAAGCTGGTCTCTCCATATCGGTCCAAAGACAGATCTAGGAGGTCTGGCACTAACAAAAGCTTCCATGAGCTTACTAAGAGACCTAGTCTTCTAAAACTGAGAGGGACCTTTCAGAGACCTCAGCTCATCACAGGGCCAGGACAGTGACTATGCCTTCTTGTCATGTGTATTTTGCTCACTTGGTGATTTATTTAAAAGTTAATTGTTAAATTGGAAGCAGTTATCCAATATCTGGCAAAAGCCACTATCGAATCAGTTCCCGGGTGATGATATAGCTGGGCGAATTTTGACTAATTGACCAAACCTAAAGAATTAATAGGCCAATTTAGAAGGAGGTTTCTAGTGGGGTGTCCCAGGGATCTCCTGTGCCATTCAGCACTTTTTATCAGTGACTTGCAAGGTTTAAAGACATAAATGAAGTGCTTGCAAGTCTACAAATGACAAAGCCCAGGAGGAAGGCCTGCGCTGTGGGTGACAGTCAGGTTAGAAAGATCTTTATAAGATAAGATAAAGTAATAGACCAAATCAAAATAAGACTAGATTGGGTAGGAATAAATATCATGTACTTGGCTTCAAGAAATCAGCTGCCCAGAGAAGGAGGGGAGGAGGCGTAGCTAGGCAACCATTTGTGTAAGAATGTTCTGGGAATCGTAATATGTGGCAAGATCTATATGATCCATCAGTGGGATAGCATAAAATATTACCATGTTCTAGGGCTGCCTTAGGAGAGGCCCACTGCACACGGCAGAGATGAGGTCAATACATTCTTGTCTAGACAGACCAGATTGGGTGGGAGGGGGTGCTCCGTGCAGGTACTCCATTGTGGGAAGAACGTTGGCAAGCTGGGGCTAACCCACAGGTACGAAGATTTGAGTCCATGTCATGTGGTGAAAAGCCAGCAAGGTGACTAGTGCAGAGGTGAATGTGGCTGCACAGATAGCACTGAGCTTAGTAAGATGAGACCCAGGCCTGGATCGTGGCTCTGGATGGGGAGTGGGGAGAGGCACTCAAAAGAGATAATGATGGTAATGATGGTGATGATGGTATTGATCTAGCAGCTTTCTCATTGGATCCTCACAAGAACCATGGGATGTAGATGTAGATTGTAAATGAGGAGACTAAGATAGATAGGCTAAATGACTTGCTCATAGTGAGCTTGCTAATACATGTCTGAGATCAGATTCAAATTCAGGGCTTCCTGGCTCAGGTTTGTGAGGCAGCATTGTACATTAAGAACATGCATTCCTATTAGGAGATCCAGGAACCAGTGAGGAAATGTGGTAGGGAGGAGCACTTGGGTAAAAATTGATGGAAGCAGAAAAAGAAGTGATCTTTTTCTTTCCTTTTTTTTGTGATTTCTTTGCTGTTGTTTTTATTTTCAATAATATTTTATTTTTTCAACTACATGTAAAGATAATATTCAACATTCATTTTTGTAAGACTTTTTGTTCCAAATTTTTCTCTCTCCCTTCTTGTCCTCCCCCTTCCCCAAGACAGCAAGCAATCAGATTCAGTTAAACATGGGCAGTCCTTAAACATATTTTCATATTCATCATGTTGGCAAGAAAAATCAGACCAAAGGGGGGAAAAAAAACACAAAGAAAAAAAAATAGAAACAAACAAAGGTGAAAATACTGTGCTTTGATCCACATTCAGTCTCCATGGTTCTCTCTCTGGATGCGGATGGCACTTTCCATCCTAAGTCTATTAGAATTACTTTGAATAATTGCATTGTTGAGAAGAGCCAAGTCCACCATAGTTGATTATCAGATAACCTTGTTGTTTCTGTGTACGATGTTCTTTTGATTCTGCTTAAGAAGTGATCTTTTTGTTAATATATTTTAACATACCACATAGACCGAAAGGGAAATAAACAAGCTCAGGAAACAAAGCATGAACCTGGCTTAGAGGCATAATCTACTAGTGGTGAAGAACTTCAGTTATCCAGACATGTATAAAGACAAAGCAGCTAACAACTTCTTGAAGTCTCTTCCCCTCCAGCTCTCTCCCTGACTTTTGGACTAAAAAGGACAGAACAAAAATGGCCAGTAAGGGGTTGATATCTAGGCTGTATTAAGGCACTGAGACGCTGAGATATCCCTGATGAATTCAGGTCACCTGGCTCAGATGAACTTCATACTCAGGGACTAATGAATTTAAATGTTATACCATTGTCAGTGAGAGATGAAAAAATATAGTGAATGGGAGGATCACTTGAGGCTTAAAGGACAAATGTCCCAGTTTTGAAAAAGGGGAAGCAAATAGGATCTGCAAGCTATACACCCATGAGCTGGACTTAAATTCCTTGCAAACTTATAAAGCATTTTTAAAGAGATAATGAGAGAGCATGAAAGAAAGAAAGCAGTGATCATGAAGAACCAATGTGGTTTCAAGAATAGGACATAAAAGTCCAATTGTATCATAGTACTCTTCCACCATGGATTGGGTGACCATTTATTTGTCAGATATGGTTGTCATAGGTTTCTGTTTTACATATTAATCGGACTAAATGAACTTATTTTAAAAATTAGTTTGTGGACAAAGTATGATACCCATGATACAAAGGAAATTTAGAAGACTTCAGAGGAAAGATAATGAGTAGCTATTTTGAGATGTTTGTGGGGTATCTAGTTAAGATGTCGAAATGGCAGTTGGTGATAAAGGAAAATGACCAGGCCAGATAGACAGATTTAAGAATCATGTTCTCGAATGTGATCATTGAACCCATATGAACTAATGAGAATACCAAATGAGATGGTATAGATTAGTAATGTCAAACTCAAATAGGAATGGGGGCCACTGCTCTGTATATGAGGATCCCTGTGGGCCATATATTGACTTGAGTTTTGAAATGTAATCTGTGTAAAATGTAAATCTATGTTTTGTTGTATTTTTTTTAATTTTATTAAATATTTGACAGTTATCTTTTAATTTGGTTGGGGCTGCTCTAGAAGTGTCGCAGGCTACATGTAGTCCTTGGGCTTGATGTTTGTTATCTCTGCTAGAGAGTGAAAAGAGAAGATGACCCAGGAGGAAACCCTGAGTGAAGATCCAGCAAGGGGATGGTTAGCTTCATAGGAAGAGAACTGAGAGTAGAATCACAAATCTAGAGTAGAGGAATCCAGGAGGAAAAGGCTGTCAGCAGTACCAAATGCTACAGAAGTCATACATGAAAATGCCTATTAAATTTGGCAGTTAATAAGAAAGTAATAACTTAGCATTTTCACCTTTTTTGTTATTTGCTTGTTTTTTTTTCTTTCTCTTTTTCCCCCCTTTTTGATCTGATTTTTCTTGTGCAACATGAGAAATGTAGGAAAATGTTTAGAAGAATTGCACATGTTTAACTTATATTGGGTTACTTACTGTCTAGGGGAGGGGGAAGGAGAGAATGGAGGCAGGAAAATTTGGAACACAAAGTTTTGCAAGGGTGAATCGTTGAAAACTATCTTTGCATGTATTTTTAAAATAAAAAGCTATTATTAAAATTTTTTAAATAAATAAATAAAAAGTAATGACCAAATTCCTTCCGTGATACAAATATAGTCTGAATACCTAAACTAGGGAGAATCAAAACAGAAACAAAACTATAAATCAAAATCCCTAATTAACACTGATGCTAAAAATATTGACAAGGACACTATGGCAACACACCACAAAATATATATATATGTGTATATACACACACACACAAACATATATACTACATATGATATATTATAACCAAGCTGGATTAATATCAGGAGCACAAGGTTGGTTCTATATTAGGAAAATTATATTTTGAAAATTATTACCATATTCATAACAAAAGCAACAAAAATCAACAGATGTAAAAAAGGTTTTTGATAAGATATAACCAATAGCCATTCCTGTTTAAAACACTAGAAAATATAGGAATAAACAGATCTTTCTTTCATATGATTAGTAACATCTCATCTAAATCCAAGATTATTTGTATGCATCATCTATAATGGATGTGAACTAACAGCTTTCCATTAAGAGTGTCCATTATCATGATTATTATTCAACATAGTACTAGAAATGCTAGCTATGACTATCGGACAAGAAAAAGAAATGAAGGGAATAAACATAAGCAAAGAGGAAACAAAACAATCACTTTTTGCAGAGGATACAATGGTTTTATTTAGAGAACCCTAGAGGCTCAAATGAAAAAAAAGTAAATAAAAATAAACCCATATAAATAATTAGTATTTCTCTATGTGACCAAACAAAATTAGGAAGAGATGGAAAGAGAAATTCCCTTTAAGACAACTATAGAAAGTATAAAATACTTGCTGACACACACATTGTATGAACACAATGACAAGAAAAGTGGTGTTAACTTAATAACTTCTTTCTGCCTCAGTTTTCTCAAACTAAAATGGGGATAGTGTGGCAGTTAACTCCTGGCTTTTTGTGAGGATCAGATGATGAAATTTGTGAAGCTCTTTGAAGAGCATGTAGGAGTCAGCTCAGCTTCCAAGCCTTCTCAGCCTGCCAAGGAGCAGCATGGGGATGGGGGCTTCTGGAAATTCTTCCCTGGGACCCTCCATTTACTGGTGAGGGTGGACAGCATTGCCCTAGGCCCCCTCCAGGGTCACATCCTGCTTCTCTGGAGCCATCACCTGCAGTCCCCATGCCCCCTCTGTACTCTTTTCCTGTCTAGGTCCAGAGACCAGTGGACCGCTTGTTCCGCTCCATCGTCATTGTTTCTGAGCACAAGTATTGCTCGGCATTATGGTAAGTGGAAAGATCTCCCCTTATCCCACCTGCTGCCCATCCACGGTTTGGGCAGAGAGGCAAGAAAGGGTAGGGAAGGGGGGGGACAAGAAACCTGAATTCTCACTCCGCTTGATGCTGATTGTGATCCTTGACCTCCTGACCCTCAGTTTTCCCATCTGTAGACTGGGAATAATGCTGCCTCATCATTTGGGGTACAGAGGCATCATGGGAAATAGTCCTGTTCCTCTCGGGGAGCAGCACAGGCCCAGAGCAGTAAATAGAAGAATGGGGTTTGGGTTGTGAGCAGTGGGAATAGAGTAGTGCAGGGGGCAGCCGGCCTACTCAGGCAGATTACCAAGATCCCCTTAAGCACAGCCAAGTATCAGAGTCCCGAAGCCTAGAAACAAAAACCTATGTGAGCCAAGTGCAGAGACGGTCCTTGTCAATCATCTCTTGCCCCAAACGAGATCCAGGGTAAGGCAAAGAGGCTTCTCACATGCCCCCCACTGAGCTCCTGGAGGCACCCAAGGAATGGCATCCGTGTTGGTTTGGCCCTGGAGGGAAGGGGCCTGAAAAGCCAGCCTTCTTCAGATCGGGGGCTATGAAGAGAAATTCCCTTTAAAACAACTATAAGAAGTATAAACTAATTGCTGACACACACAGGAATTCTGTGAACACAATGACAAGAAAAGTGGTGGTAACTTAATAATTCCTCTCTGCCTCAATTTTCTCAAACTAAAATGGGGATAGTGTCGCAGTTAATTCCTGGCTTGTAGTGAGGATCAGATGATCAAATTTGTGAAGCTCTTAGCAGAGCACAGCTTCCTGATGGCCTCCTCAGCCTGCCAAGGAGCAGCGTGGGGTTGGGAGCTTCTGGCATTTCTTCCCAGGGACCCTCCAATTACTTTGGTAGGTTCCAAGATCTCTGCCTTAACTGCCTTCACTCTGTGCCTGGTGCTCCCCTAGGGACAAGTCCAAGAAGCTGGCGGAACAAGCTGCAGCCATCGTCTGCTTGAGAAGTCTGGGGCTCCCCGAGGGCAAGCTCAGTGACCCACAGAGCCCCCTCATGCACAAGCGCAAGATGGAGGAAAGGGAACTTTGGAAAGACAGAGAGAATGAGGAGAACCTGCCTGCAGGAGCCCCTCACAAAAAGCCCCACCTGACCCTGGGGACCAACAACAGCAGCGTTCCGGACAGGCCGTGACTCTTCCCATTCTTGTACTATGCCCCTTGCCAGCCCAAGGATCCCAGAAGGCTGAGCGACCCTGTGGGAAGTCCTGGGACTTCTTGGAAGAGTGGGGCTGGGGGTGGAGGCAGGGTAGAGCCTGGGGCTCAGGGACTGGGGCTTGGAGCTGCTTAACTCGCCCCACCCCATCAGGTGCCAGAAAGCCGACTTGGACTCTTTGGCTGAACGTGGAGAGGAGAAGTCTGGCGTAATCTTCCAGAAGACAGGTCTGAACACCACGGGAGGGAGTGGGAAGCAGCATTCAGGCTGTGCACAGGCCAGTGACCAAAGACCTTCCTGTTCACTGTGGACCAAGGTCTGGCCGAGGGACTGGAGGGGGCGGACATTGAGTAACAGTGTCTGAAACTGGGGGAAGGACGAGGGATGACTTGTCCAGAGTCCGGACACCTCCTGGCATTCTGTCCCCTGCGGCACCAGCTGTTCCAGAGTCGCCTTTTCTGCTTTCCTCAGTAAAGACACCCCTCTCCACTGAGTTAAGCCTTTAGCCCTCTAAGCATCTCAGCCCTCCCTGAGGCTACTAGAGGCACCAAAAGGCCTTCCTTTGTGGTCTTTAGCAGGGTCTTCTGGAGCTCTGAGGGCCCAAACTGATGGGGGTCTTTCTCCTTGCTTCAGGTCCAGGTGGGGAAAGAGCAAAAGACTCTGCCTTTCCTCCCTCCTCTCTACCCAGAGACACACACACACACACACACACACACACACACACACACACACACAGACAGACACACCCTGTGCTCCATCTCCCAAGGGAGGCAGTTGGAGCTAGTGGAATGTACACTGGTAGTTGGCTGCCATCAGCTGCTAATTGGGAGGCCCTGGGAACAGACAGGTAGCTGATGGTCGGTCAGAACCTGAGCAGCCCCTGGAGCACATAGAAGTTGGACAAGCACCCTTCTGCACCTCCAGATGGTGCTGGGACAATTGGGAGCCACCCAAGGAAGGGTGGGGAGTATCCATGCCTTCCTTACCTCCTTGAGGAAGGTCATTTGGGTGGGTTGGGTGTTGAGGAGAATTAAAGAAGGTTACCCCCTTCCTATCTGCACAAAACCCACAGGCCCTTTTTTACTAATAGGAACACTGACAAATTGAAGGTAAAAATGATGTTTGGAACACAACTGGAAAAAAACACTGCAGACTGTGAGAACCTTTGTGGTGGCTGGAGGCAGAAAGAAGCCCAGCTTTGAGCTTCTCTTGGGACTCCATGCCTGTGTGCTGGTGAAAGTCACTAATCTCATTAGGCCACCTGAGAGGAGAGTGAGACTTCCTGCTATCCATTTCACAAGGTCTCTAGGCAAGTACTTTGTAGAAGTAGGAGCTGCCCAGAAGAGAGGATAGCTAAATTGAAAGTAAACCCCCTGGCCTAATAAAACTAGGAGTTACTCTTTTTTTAAAATATTGGCTAATTTGATTTAAAACATAAAACAACTTACCAGTATCAAAAATGAAAAAGGTGAATTCACATTTAGGAAAAAAATAAAAAGTTATTGGAAGCTATTTGGCCTGTCTGCTAATAAAATTGACATTCTAAATAAAATGGATAAATATTTGCAAAAATGTAAATTGTCCAGATTAATAGAAGAGAAAATAGGATATTTAAATAACCCTATCTTAGAAAAAGAAATTCAACAAGCCATACATTAACTTCCTAAGGGGGAAGGGGGGGTGAGGAACAACTCAGTACTGGATAGATTCGCAAGTTAATTTTACCAAACATCTAAAAAATTAGCCAAAAGTAAAAAATTACACAAACTCTGAAAAATAATAGACAAAAATAAAGGCTTTCTATGACACAAATCTGATCTCTAAACTGAGAATCAAAACAAAATTGTAGGCAGATTTACCTTATGAATACTGATGCAAAAAGTTTTAATAAAATACACGGAGATCACCCCAATATATCAGGAAGATCATATGCTATGACCAGACCAGATTCATACCAGGAATGTGGGACTGATTCAATAATAGGAAAATTCTTAAGCATCATTGGACACCGAACAAAAACAAAAGTCGTTCACTACTTGCAGAAAAAAGCTCTTGAAAAAATACACTATCATTAGCTAGTAGTTTTATTTCCTGCTTGGCCCAGCACTTGCCCTGCTGGAGATTTCCCTGGAGAGGGTGCTGGGATGTGATGTAGCCAATGACTCAGGGCTGGCTCCCCTAAGTAGTGTGAAGAATGATGGGTGCCCTAGGGTCAAAGGGGCTAATGTGCTTATTCCATCCAATGCTTCCTAGGGTTTTAAAGAACTGTGTGGGTAAGGATAATGGACCTGTGGTCATGGTCAGTGGATTAGAATTAAGTAAACAAATGAGAAACCTAGGGAAATCCTGTACATGTGGAACTGAATGGAAGTTGGGGGGGGGCGGGATATGGTCTGTATTCAGAAGCTATCACAGGACCAGGGAATACTGATTGAGGTCTGCTTCCAAGAAAAGGAAGCTAACAATAGCGCCAGAGTAACCTCCAGGCCCAAAGATCCATGCAGTTCCTGTGGAAATGGGGGCATACACCCTGGGGCACTCCACAAAGTGAGCAGAAGGAAGAACTTGTGTGCTTCGGCCTTGGGTCCTGTGCCCCCACCCTTGAGCTCCCCAAGTCCCTGGGTTCCTCCTGCAAGATTGGCTGCCCAACCTGGAAGGAAGTGGCAGGTTCTCATTAATTTCCTCCCAGTTAGAAACAAACATCTCTGACCACATCTTGTGCTGCCTCCCACACTCCTGGCCAGGGAGGGGGTGGTAGGGTTCTTTTTAAAGGTCATCCTGCCAAATCAGCCACCCCAGCTTCCTAAAGTATAAACAAGGTCCCCCACCCCTACAGCCCATTGGGGGAGGGGAGCCCCAACTCATCAATTCATCTTTGCTTAAACAAAACCCACCTACCCCCCCAGTCTCCTGGTTTAAACAGGCCAACTCCCATAATGCATATTGCCCCCATCCTCCCCACACCCTTCTGAAGGGTCTCTGCTACTATCTACAGATTTACTTTGATAATTGACCCAGAAATTTGTTTACTCCTGAACTACTTTATTTCACATTCAAATAACATTTGTAAAGGCTTTCACAAGTCTTTCAGTATGTCCTGTGTGCCGAAAAATGTCTGCTAGATGTTTTGGGGGTTGGGGTCCAACTCCAATGTCTAATGATGACGGCTGACAGTGGAGACTAAACTGATGATACAGAAGGCAGTCAGTCATTCCTGACCATCAGCAGGCCGGGAAAATGTCCAAGCTTCAGACTGGTCGGTTTTACTCATTTGGGGGAAGGCTCCTATATTCTAGTAATGTGGCCTTCTGGTAAATCTTGGACCGCTCTAAACCGGGTTCCTTATCTGTAAAATGGGGGGGGAGAGAAGGGGGTTTGCTACAGAGAGAAAGAAAATGTTGAATTTTTATTAGATTATAAAGTTCCAGCTCAGAATTTATGAGCTATTTCCCAGAGCTCAGGCAGCAGCCGAAGTAACCAGGATACACAGTAGCCTGGGTTCCCCCTGAGCATCCTAATCAGGAAGAAGGTGGGTGGAAGTGGGCCCCGGGGTGAAGTTGGGGATGGCCTAAATTCCCTCGGTGGCTACACTTTGGAGAGGACGCACGGATTACCGTCGTCCAGGGCCTCCTTTTCCTGAATTTGATCAAGATGGAGTGTAAGGGGTTACTGAATACGCTTTGGTTTGCATGGAGGAGGAGAAAAAAAATCCAGCCTGTGATCACGTCCCAGATCCTCCATTTAAGGAGGCCGCCCGGGACCTCGTCACATCTCCCCAAGCCTCAGGAATTCATCGTGCCCCCACGCCGGGTACCATCTCTTCCCCTCCCCCACCCCATACGTTTGGTCTTCTCCTGTGAGCCCCTGAAAGGCAGGAACTGTCTCCTTGGTATCCCCGGGGCTTAACGCTGTACTTGGCACATTGTAGAGATTTAATAAGTATTGACTGTTGACTGCACCGCAAGCTACAAAGACTCATGGGGGAAACCGCACCGTCACCACCACCCTCCTTCAGAAAATAAACTAAAACGAGTTCGATCTGGGACCTCAGAGCCTGATCCGGGACCCAGAGCTCGCCCGGGGCCCAGAGCTCTCTAGTTGCTGCTCTTTAGGGGCTTTGAGACTGCACTGAACTTGCTTTGCTGGGGACGTAGAAGTAGGTCATCCTCCCTCTATCCTGTTCGGCCGCTAATGGGGAGAAAGGGTTCCTGCCCCGGCTAGCGTGCCATCCCAGGGGCCGGAACTTTAATCTCTCTGGGAAGGACGTTAAGAGGGCATCAGAGCCAGAGAGCCCGAAGGCCGGACTGCTTTCCGATTCTCCCAACCCAGAAACCACGAGCTCTAGCTCTCGGGGAGGAGGGTCTCTTCCCATGCTGGGCGGGGTGGATGGGGAAAGGAAGCCATGGCTCCCCCATCTCATGTCCCTAACCGTTTCTGCAGTTTTTTGTTTTTGTTTTGTTTTTACGCGGCCCGGTCTAGCCCAGCCTTTCCCACACCTGGGGAAGGGATGTCGCTTAGGAAGAGGCAGGACAGGGAGGGTTACTGGCCAGAGAGGCTCCGTTCCCCCACCCCGAACCGCTGGGCTTCTCAGTGTGGGGCCCTGTCCGGCGGCTTGCATTTCCTAGGGAACGTGGGAACGAGTTTTGTCTGTTAGTACAGCTGCGGACCCTCCTCCATGTCTGGAGAGGAGACTACTGGGCTCGTCTCCTGCCGAGCCCCCTGGCCATGAGCTCGGGGTAACTGGCTCATCGTTGGCGGGTAATCCCAGTTCCCAGCCCCCACGCGAACACTAGCCGACCGCAGGCTCGGACTGGAGCCACGTGGTCCTAAGCCACCTGCGTCCCCCTCCCAGATCGTGCCCGGAAGCACAGCTCCGCCCCCAGCCCAGCCCTTCCTCGGGCCCTAGCCGCCCCACCCACACCTCCCAGAGAGGCGAGTGAAGTCCCAGTTAGAGAAGCGGAGGGGTCTGGGACGGTGCTCGCCGAGCACGTGTATTCTCTGCCCCGGGACCCTCCCGGGGCGGCTCATGTGTGCCATGGGGACGCCTTGGGCGGGGGGAGGGGGGAGGAAGGCGAGGAGGTTTGCTGGGGTTCTTGTGCTCTCCCCCTCCTATTTACAGACGATGGACCACTCCTCCAGATGGTCTAGGAGTGAAGACAGAGCAGACACCCAGCATCCTCCCAATGGGGGAGTCCTGGGAACTGGGGGAGGGGAAGGACAGGTGGTCCAGAAAGGGGAAGTGAAACATGTTCAGCCCCCGCCTCATCCTTCTGAAAGAATGTGTGTCAGTCTGTGCTTCAGATGATTCTCTGGGGATTTCGAGGAAGCTTTTTAGTGGCTAAGGAGCTTTTTTCCTTGCTCTGGCTTCTCTCAGAGTGGTTGGAGCTTGAGACTCAGGAGTTCCAGAATTACATGGGAGTTCTTTGAGATCAGGAAGTTTTAATGTGGCTTCCATTTGATTCAGATCAAAAAGCTTTTCTAAAGGCCTACTATGCATCAGGAACCACATTGCCGTCCCTCCCTCCCCCAAAAAAAATCTGGAAATGGGGGAAAGCAGGAACAAAACTCAATGCAACCTTTATACCAAACTACAAAATACTGTTTTGTTTTGCCTTGTTTTTTATAGGTTGTAGGGTAATAGAACCAGGGGGGAAGAAAAGTCGCATAGGAACGAGCGCACAAGCTTAGTTTTGAAGGGACTTAGGGATTCCACGAAGCAAAGATCCCATTTGATCAGGGATAGCAACCCAGGAACATGCAAAGGTGCTGGGGTAGGAGATGCCGGGTCGTGTATGATGAAGTCTGGCAGAAACAAAGAATGGGTGAGGGGCTTTAGAAGGTAACAAAGCTAGAAAAATAAGCTGGACAAGATTACAGAAGGCTCTTTTCCTCCATTCCCTGCTCTTCACTTTTCAGTTCCCTTTTAGAAGCTGGCTTCCCTCATTAGAAGCTAAGCTCCCTGAGATCAAGGACTTTTTGTTGTTTTTTTTTTCCTTCAGTCTGTGGTCCCAATTTAGCACAGTGTTGGGCATGTAGTGCTTAAATAAATGCTTGCTAATTTGGCCTTAAAATAGAGGATTCACCTTTTATCTTAACCTGGCGTAGTAGGGAGCCATTGAGCTTCAAGAACAGGGGATTGATAGGGTAACACTAACTTTAGGAACTATCAGTATGACAGTAATGTAGAAGAGATTGGAGAGGGGATAACAATGAAGAGGATAATTCAGTAGTTATGAAGGTGCTGAAAACCTGAACTAGGGTGTTGGCTGCCCCGTGGAAAGAAAGACAGATGTAGGGAGTTAGATGAGTAGACTATTGCAAAGCTTCTTAATCTATGGGTCACAATCCCATATGGGATAATGCAACTAAATATGGGCATCCATCATGAAATTATGATTTATTATCAGTAATTTTTTATTTGCATGCCTATTTTATATATTTATATACCTGAAGTCATGTAAAATTTTCTTGGATGAAAAGGGATCTTTGGCAAGGAGGAAGCCTGCCTCTTTCTCCAAGGCTCACGGAGCAAAAAAGAAAAATGGCATATTTTTCTATCTCCAGAGCTCAACATAAAGCCTGCCTTACATAAAGCAGACAGAATAAATGAGAGATTATTATCCATTCTCCCCTAGAACGCCTCATTTTATGGAGGCTCATGGCAAAGTGGTGAAGTTCCATACATAAAACACAGTATCAAGTCTGGAAAGAAGGAGCCTGAACTCTCTGGGTCAATTACTTAGATCCCAATTTCTTCCCTTCCTTCCCCTCAGCCCCCATGACTCCACCACTTCCAGGGGAGCCAGAGCTGTAGGGACTCTACTCTCAGACTAGCCTCCTACATATCTGGCTGGAGACTAGAGACTTGGGGGAAGCAGGAGGTGGGGATGGGAGGAAGATGATAAGATGAGGAACAAATTACTATTTTGTTGTAAGGTTTGGTTTAGTTTGGCCTGCTTGGGGCTCTTAATTTCCTTCCCCTTTTTATTTTTTCTTGCTCAAACCTTTCTGTTTTTTTTTAATAATTATAATAGCTTCTTATATTTCAAAATACATGCATAGTTTTCAACATTCACCTCTGCAAAACCTTGTGTTCCACATTTTTCCCCTTCCTTCTCCCCTTTCCCCCTCTCCTAGCAGCAAGTAATTCAATTTAGGTTAAACATGTGCAATTTTTCTAAATATATTGCTACATTATGCTGTGCAAGAAAAATCAGATCAAAAGGGGAAAAACACAAAGAAGGGGGGAGCAAATAAATAATAACAACAACAAATGGCGACTATGCCATGCTTTTATCCACATTGAGTATCCATATTTTTTTCTCTGGATGTGCATGGCTCTTTCCATCCCACTCAGTTCTAGCCACTTCACTCAGTATCAGTTCATATAAATCTTTCCAGGCTTTTCTGAAATTATCCTGTTGATCCTTTTTTATAGAACAATAATATTCCATTACATTTATATACCACAACTTATTCAGCCATTCCCCAACTGATGGATGTCCACTCAGCTTCCACTACAAAAAGGGCTGCTGCAAACATTTTTGCACATGGGTCCTTTTCCCTTTTTTGCAATCTCTTTGGGATACATACCCAACAGACCCTGCTGGATCAAAGAGTATGCAGCCAAACTTTTCTCAATACAGATTTTGACTCCTCAATTTTATGTGTCTCCTCCTCCAACACCCCATCCCCAAGAATGCTGACACTTTTTTTGCTATCTCTGGGAGAACTGGGCTGTTCCCCTCTCACTCTCAAGCATACATTTCTAGGGTCCTCCCACACTTGATAAGAGAAAAAGGACAGTTACTATTACAGAATTATAAAGCATACAGAGGCATTAGGATTAGGAAGTCCCTTACTTTTGCTGGTCCTCACCTCACCTGCAAAAAAGGGAAGGTTTTTCTCCCCACTACGATCAATTAACATTTCAGTTTTACAGATGAGAAAACAAGGCCTAGACAAATTGTGCTTTTCTCAAGATCCTGCACATGTTAAGTAGCATCACGGTTCTTTCACCTACATAACACTGTAGAATTCAGGATTTTTAACCTGGAATCAATAAACTTAAAAAAATATTTTTTGTTTTTGTTTTTGGTTTTTTTGTTGAGACAATTGGAGTTAAGTGCTTAGGGTCACACAACTAGAAAATGTTAAGTGTCTGAGACTAGATTTGAATTCAGGTCCTCCTGACTTCAGAGCTAGTCCTAAAAAAAAAAAAAAAAAAAAAAAATTTTAATGAATGTGTTATGATATGGTTGGTTTCATTTCAGGAATACCTGAGTTCAAATCAAGCTTCATTTACTAGCTGAGCAAGTCACTTAAAACTATTCACTTTCAGTTTCCTCATCTGTAAAATGAGCTGGAGAGGGAGAAGCAAATCACTTCAGGATTTTTGCCAAGAAAATCCCCAATAGGGTCACAAAGAGTAAGCACTACTGAAATCACTGAACAACAACATTTTATGTATAGAGATGCCTCACATGTAGTAAGATCCCACATGGGGCAAAGGCTGTCCCCTATATGTAGCATGGGGGTATTATACAGCTTGAAGGGAGGCAGAATAGACACCTTTTCCCTTCCCCTTCCCCAAGGGAGACTTTAATTCCTGCCAGGAGTGGAAGCAGGAGATTAGGACCAGAGGTCACTCTGTTCTCCTCAGAGAGAGGGAGTATCTGACTAGAATTATATCTCTCTGTTCCCATAAATATTTTTAGTCTTGAGGATATGGCCAGTTTCCATCTAGCTTCTGCTCACTGAGTCATTATTGGGGGGAAAGGAAGACCTCAAGTTTTATCATTAAGAATTGACTCCTTTTCCACATACCTAGCACAGGTAACCATTTATCCAAATCAGCAGCAAAACACAAATCAGAGAAGCTAAACATAGGAGAATGTATACTAGACAATGCAGAATGAAGGAGCTCTGTCACTGGGAGCAAGATAATTCAGCTCAACTAAGGTCAGGTCTTATCTAGGGGGAGACTCCAGGAAGTCTTGAAAGTAGCAAGGGACAGAATGGAGATTGCCAGTTCCTCTCGTGTTCTCCCCTTTCTTTCAGCAACCTGAAGTGGAATTAGCCTCTTCTATTTAACTTCTGAAGCTGGAGGCCAGAAGCATCCAAAGCAACTTGACACTTGAAGAACATGGAGAACTGAAGCTTTTTCATCACCAGCTCCCTTCTGCTTCTAATGAAGGGCAAGGCGCTCCCTCCTATACCAGTGGACTTTGGGGACTGAGGCTACATACTACATTTAAAAACAATCTGAAAATGCATCCATAGACTGCTAAAGAACTTCATGACACAAAAAGGGTTAAAAACCTGGGATGAGATAAAATCTGGAGCTTCTTCAAACTCTGAATCTATGATCCTATGAAAGGAGCTTTGAGAAGAGTCTATACATAATAATTATGATTCACATATCTATAGGACTTCCAAGCACCTTCCTCCTAAGAGAGTAAGTTAATAATCAATAAGCATATATTAGGCAACAATTATATAGTATATAAAAAAAGGCCACAATCTTTGCCTTCAATGGGGCTTACAATCTAATGGGGAAGGCTACAAGCAAACAAAGAGGTACAAATTAACCATACTGACAATAAATAGGAAATAATTAACAGAGAGAAGTTACTAAAATAAAGAAAGGTTAGGAAAAAAAAATTCCTGTAGAAGATAGGATTTTAGTTGGGATTTAAAGAAAATAAGGGAAACCAGTAAGCAGAGATGAAAAGGGGAAATGCCTAGAGTAGTACCAAACATTATTATCCTGTTTCATCTTTGTCTTGTATCCTTAGTGCCTAGCACAAAATATGCACTTAATAAATGTGTATCGAGAGAAACAGAATTAGCAGGTTTAGAAATGGAATTAGGGTTAATTCTATTAGACATAAATTCTCTTAAATATAAAATTAACTTTCATCCAACCCAGATCTCTCCACCTCATGAGAAATACCTTGTTCAACAAATACCTTGTTCAAATCAGGTATATTGCATTCTTTTTCTTTTTGCTGAGATAATGGGGGTTAAGTGACTTGCCCAGGGTCATACAGCCAGGAAGTGTTATGTGTCTAAGGTCAGATTTTAACTCAGTTCCTCCTGACTTCAGGGCTGGTGTTCTATACACTACACCAACTAGCTGCCCCATATATTGCATTCTCTTAATACCCTTAAAACATGAACCTAGGAACCTTATCAAAACAGAAAATAAGATTACTCTGGCTTCAACTCATCTTTGGCTTGTGTTTATAACAAGTTATGTTTAATTACAGATGCCATTTTTTTAATTTAATTTTTTCTCAATTATGTATACACAAAAAAATTTTAACATTTTAAAAAATTTGAGTTTCAAAGTCCCTCCCATCCTGCTCCACGATAAGGCAAGCAATTTGATTACATATGTGCTCTCTTGCAAAACATTTCCATATTAGCCATGTTACAAAAGAAAATTCATTAAAAAAAAACTAAAAAATAATTTTAAAAGTGTGCTTTAATCTACATTCATTCCATCAGTTCTTTCTCTGGAAATGAATAACATTTTTCATCATAAATCCTTCAGAATTGTCTTGGATCTTTGCTGAGAATTACTGAGAATAGCTATTTGTTAACAGCTGATTGTTATAATGTATTGCTGTTACTGTGTACAATGTTTTCCTGGTTCTGCTCATTTCATTTTGTATCATAAGTCTTCCCAGGTGTTTCTGACACCATCTTTCTCATCATTTCTTTTTTTTAAATGAAAGCTTTTTATTTTTCAAAACATATGCGTGGACAATTCTTCAACATTAGCCCTTGCAAAATCTTGTGTTCCAATTTCCCTCTCCTTCCCCCAAGCCTTCCCCTAGATGATGTCATCCAATATATGTTAAACATGGTAGAAATATATGTTAAATCCAAAAAATGCATGTATATTTATACAATTATCATTCTACACAAGAAAAATCTAATCAAACCAGTAAAAAAAGATCCAGAAATAGAATGGTACCTTGGATGGTATTAAGATGAATTCCCTTTCCATGGAGGTCTTCAAACAAAATTTCAATAACTTCTTCCTAGGGAACTGCAAAGGACATTTCTATTCAGTGATGGGACTAGATCATCACTAGGTGACACAGAAGGTCACTTCCAGTTCTGAGATTCTATAAACTCATAAATGTCAATTATTTTATTGTTGTTCTTTAACAGGCTTTTGAGTAGACCCTGAATGGAAGATTCATGAAAAGATGTAGAGAAGATGAAAAGGAGTGTGTGAATTCTTCTACACTGGCAAAAGGATTGCCCACAAGCTCCTAGAAAACAGAGATGGTTTCATTTTTTGTCTTTGTAGGTTCACTACCTACAAGGAGTGTATGGGGTGTTCAAGGAGGGTGGTGGGCTACATCAGGGCTTGCTCATCCACCTTTGGTGTCCACCTTCACCCAGCTTTCACCCAGATCTCCAAGAAGCTGCAGCCCAGCGGGCACATCCCAGTAAACCATTTCAGCAGACAGGCTAAACCAGGTTGAGGGTAACCACCAGATCTCAGCCCCATCAGGGAGTTAGGCGGGTATCCACCTGAGCGTGTGAAGACTTCCGCTGGTGGAATGGACAGATGAGAACAATTCGTTCCAATGGCCGAGAAGGCGGCTCAAGCAGATGCTGGGTGATGATTACAGCTTGGACAGACATCAAAGGCATTGCTGGACATTTCCAGACATCTTGACTGTTTTCTTGCTTCTGGCCTTCACTGACTGGAAGACAGAGTAAGGCTGATGACTTTGTGCTGGAGTACCCCACGTCAAGCCAACATCTCCCAACGTGACTTTGGTCCTCTTCAAAAACAAAGGATGAACACCAAAGGGGTGACTGGCACAGAGCAGGGGCTTTAGAAATACTGATTGATGAATGGAGCTTGTAGATCCATCGGAGTTTGTCACGAGATTCAAAAAAGAGCACGCTAGCTTTGGAGTCAGAAAACCTGGCCACAGATCCCAAATCTGCTACTTATTACCTGTGTAAATTTGGGCCGACTGAATAATCACTTTGGGCTTCAGCTTGTTCCTCCAAATAAGAACAAAATGATCCTTGAAGTCTATCTCTAAATCTATGGTCCTACTGCTGAGGCTCCCTAGCCCTCCTTCCAAACAAACCTCCAGGCCCTTGATGTTTAATCAGTCCCAACACAACATAAAAGCACCTGGGAAGGGCTGATTAAACACTGGAAAGAGACAGGGAGGAATTGCTAATGCACAAAATTGCTCATAAAAAAAGGCTTTTTTTTTTTTTGGCCCCTTAATCTCCCTCACTTTGCCCTCCAATCTTTATCTTGGGCCCTGTGGTTGGTCATTCAGAGGGGTAAGAGCCCAGGTACTCTCTTACTTCCTTTACCCCCTACACATAATACATGTGTTCCATCCCCAGGTCTGATCCACTCTCTCCACCCTGTCTCACTCCATTCCCCCACTTCTCTCTCATGTCCTTTAGAAGGAGAGGAACCTGAGTCCTGAATATACCAAAATTCTTCCTGCCACTCTCCCTCAGGCTGATTACCTTTCTAAATGGGACCCATCCTTCACCCCAACATCTCTGCCCTAAGTCTGAGACAGAGAAGGAGTGAGACTTAGCATCCCGGGGCTGGCAGATGAGGTTCCAAGGGCTATGGTGGGGGGTTGGGGGAGAGAGATGTCACGAATCAGACCTTGAGGTCAAGGAGAGGAATTCCTATGTCTGCAGCAGATGGTACCAGCCCTGGGAGTGACGCAGGGTGAATTCATCCCCAACATGACCTGAATAGGGTTGTCTGTTCCATCTGTCCTGAGATCTGGGAGGCTCAAGTAATTCAGCTGTCTCAGCTCCCCTATTTCTACCTCTCAGTCATCCAGCATTTTTCTTATAAGCACCTACTATGTGCTAGGTATTGTGCTATCCTAAAGGGATATAAAGAAGGCACTCACAATCTGATGGGGGACACAGCATGCAAGCAGTTATGTACCAACAAGAAATATGCAGAATAATGGAAGATAATTAGCAGAGGGAAGACACTAAGAATGAAGAAGATTGGGGAAAGGCTTCTTGCAAAAAGTAAGATATTAGGAAGGAAGAAAACAAGCATTAATTATGTGACTGCTGTGTGCTTTACAAATATTATTTCATCTGATTCACCTAGCATTTCTTGTCATGTAGGTGCTATTCTTATCCCCATTTCAAATTTCAAATGAGAAAATATTTGTACAAAATGCTTAGCACACATCAATGATTATTCTCTGTTCTGCCTTCTCCATTCCTCCATTTCACAGTTGGGAAAAATGAGGCAGAAAGAGGGTAAGTGATATGCCCAGGATTAAAACTGACATTAAGTATCTGATGCTGCATTTGAACTCAGATCCTTTTGACTCCAAGCCCAGAATTTTACCCAAAGTCCCTTCCGACTCTGATATTCCATATTCAAAAGCTCCTTCCAGCTCTGATATTCCATGATCTAAGGGTCCTCTCTAATTTTATTTTCCATAATCTTCTGATTCCTATTATGTTCTGGTTATTAGGAGAGAATAATGAATTCTCCCCTAGATCAAAGAAGACAGAGTTCTTTGACCTTTTAGAGATTTAAATCTAAGAGAGATAAAATAGTATATCAATAACTACAGTACAAAGGGAAATGTGATAAGTGTCCTAAGAAAGGTTCAAAGTACCCTAGGGATTTGAAGGAGAAATCACAGTTGATTAGGGAGAAGGAAGGGCTCTAGAAGGAGATAGCATTTTCTCTGAACTACTTGGGGATTTCTCTGACTCAAGTTGGGCATCTTTCCTCCCCACCTTCTGTTTTTTGATTTCCTTTTATGTTATGTTTTCCCCCCATTATATTGTAAACTTCTTGAGGGTAGGGGCTGCCTTCCTCTCTGTCTCTGTCTCTGTCTCTGTCTCTGTCTCTCTTTTTCTCTTTCTCTCTCCCTTCCTTCCTTCCTTCCTTCCTTCCTTCCTTCCTTCCTTCCTTCCT
>JAJPUD010013190.1:10750-21168 GCA_023553655.1 Myrmecobius fasciatus | reverse complement strand
TTTCTCCTGGCCTTATATTGTATGTGATTTTTATTGCATCATGATATGAAAAGGATGCATTTACTATTTCTGCCTTTCTGAATTTGATTTTGAGGTTTTTATGCCCTAACACATGGTCAATTTTTGTATAGGTTCCATGGACTGCTGAGAAAAAAGTAAACTCCCTACTGTCTCCATTCAACTTTCTCCATAGATCTATCATAACTAACTTTTCTAACAATTGGTTTATCTCCCTAGTTTCTTTCTTGTTTATTTTGTGGTTTGATTTATCTAATTCTGAGAAAGCAAGGATGAGATCCCCCACTAGTATTGTTTGGCTGTCTATTTCTTCTTGTATCTTTCTTAATTTCTCCCCTAGGAATTTGTGTGCTATTGCACTTGGTGCATATATATTTAGTATAGATATTGCTACATTATCTATGGTTCCCTTTAATAAAATATAGTTTCCTTCCTTATCTCTTTTGATTAGATCTATCTTTGCTTTTACTTGATCTGAGATAAGGATTGCTACCCCTGCTTTTTTTTTGTTCACTTGAAGCATAATAGGTCCTGCTCCAGCCTTTTATGTTCATCCTATATGTGTCACTATGTTTTAGATGTGTTTCTTGTAGACAACATATTGTGGGATTCTGGTTTTGAATCCAGTCTGATATCCGTTTCCGCTTTATGGGAGAGTTCATCCCATTCACATTCACAGATAGAATAACTAATTCTTTGTTTCCTGCCATCTTATTTACCCAAATTATGTTTTCCCCTTTCCTTTCCCCTTTCTCCCTTCCCCCTACCTCAGTACTTTGCTTTTGATGACCCTCTCCCCCAAACAATATTCCACCCTTTAGGTCCCTTCCTCCTGTTTTTACTCCTTTCCCCTGATTTTTCTATTTTCCCTTCTTTTAGTTTATCCCTTTCTTTTCCTCCTTTCCCTCCCCCTTCCCTCTAGCAACAGACAAGTTTCTATGTGAAATCAAGTGTCTGATATACACTTTTAGAGCTCAACCTGAAGAGACTAAGATTTTCACAATGCTCAACTCCCTCCCCTCTTTCTCTCAATTATATTAGGTTTTCTTTGCCTCTTCAAGTGATTTTACCTTGTTTTTACCTCCTTATTTTTTTTAGATCTTATTTTACCACTTTTTCCCTCTTTTCCCCAGTATGACAACCTTTCCCCCTCTAGTTCTCTTTTTCATATTATCAAAGTAATATCTAGTTAATTATACCCCCAAACTTTAAGCATCCCCCTAGTAGGAATAAAGTTCTCAAGGGTCCTTTCCTTTTTACCTTTTTATGCATCTCTTGAGTTCTGTGTTTGGATGTCGAATTTCTTGTTCAGATCTGGTCTTTTCATTAGAAATAGGTGAAATTCTCCTGTATCATTCAATGACCATCTTCTTCCCTGGAGGATAATGCTCATTCTAGCTGGATAGGATATTCTTGGCTGTAATCCAAGTTCCTTTGCCCTTCGGAATATCTGGTTCCAGGCCCTTCGATCCTTCAATGTGGAGGCTGACAGATCCTGTGTAATTCTAATGACAGTTCCTCGGTATTTGAACTGTTTTTTTCTAGCAGCTTGTAATATCTTTTCCTTGGTGCTATAGTCCTGAAATTTAGCCACAATATTCCTTGGGGTTTTAATTTTGGGGTCTCTTTCAGGAGGTGATCGGTGAATTCTTTCAATGGTGATTTTGCCCTTTGATTCTACAATCTCAGGGCAGTTTTCTTTCAGGATTTCCTGGAAGATAGTGTTTAGATTGTTTTTTTTTTTTCATCATGACTTTCAGGGAGTCCAACAATCCTCAGATTGTCTCTCCTAGATCTATTTTCCAAGTCAGTTGTTTTTCCTAGGAGATATTTCATATTTTCTTCTAATTTTTCATTTTTTTGTTTTTATTTGACTGATTCTTGAAGTCTTATTGAGTCATTCACTTGCATTTGTTCAATTCTCATTTTTAAAGTGTTGTTTTCTTCAGTTACCTTTTTAAGCTCCATTTGTAACTGACCAATTGAATTTTTTTGTTCATTGCACTCTTTTTCCACTTCACTAATTTTATTTTTCAATAGATTGGTGTCTTTTTCATATCTCTTTTGCAGGGAATCCTATCCTTCTTGCAAGATACTGTATCCTTCTTGCACTAATTTCAATTTATTTTCCCATTTATCCTCCAGTTCTTTTATTAGGTTCTTTAAGCAATCTTCCAGAAAGGCCTTTTGAAACTGGGACCAGTGATGGTCCTTGCTGATTCCCTCTGGAGTTATGTCTAAAGGAACCTCTGGCTCTGGGGTCTTCTCTTTGTCTTTGTAAAAGCTGTCTATGGTGAGAGCTCTCTTTTGCCTCTTCATTTTTTTTTTTTTTTTTTAGCCAGCGTGAATATCTCTTTAAGGTAGGGGGGAAAAATGGCTGAAACCGCCAACTGAAGATTTTGCCCTGAGGCGCTTCGGCAAATTAATTTAAGGTGCTGGGCCGGTGGGGGCTAGGACTAAGTCCGAATTAGTCCTTAAACAAGGCAAGTTTGCCAGAACACCTGCCCCCAATCAGGGCAGAGTGTCCCGAGTGCCTCAGATAAACTCCAGGAGTTCGGAATTCGGAGTTTGGAGTCTGGAGTTTTTTGCCAGTCTGAGGTGAGCTGAGCTGAGTCCCACCCTCACTTCCGGCCTCCACCAGAGTTCTCTGACACCGGAGTCCTCTGTTTATCCCTTTATCTGAGCTAGACAAACCTGATGTGAAGTTTTTCAAAGATATCTGCAAGCAGTATCCAAATATTTCCTGATTCGTTGACTTGAACATCAGTTCAGAGGCTTATTTTATTGTTGATTTGAGAGAAGTTCGGAGGAGGATGCAGAGAGTCACCCTTTCACTCCGCCATCTTGGCTCCGCCCCCCTATTAATACATTTTATTTGCAAAACATATGTATGGGTAATTCCTAAACATGAATCCTTACAAAGCTTTCTGTTACAAATTTTCCTCCCCTACTCTCCAACCCTCCCTTAGATTGCAGGAAATCCACTACATGATAATTATGTTAGAATACTTAAGAAATAGAATATATGTATAGTTATTGCCCGCACATCATTTTTTTGTGCAGAAGAAATCCTATCTACAAGAAATAATAATCCGATAAAGGAAATACAATGCAACCAAACCTCAATAGAGAACATGAAAATGTTATGTCGTGGTCCAGATTTCACATCCCTCTTTCTGGGTGTATATGGCTCTCTTCACTGAAACAATTGGAACTAGTTTGAAGCATATCATTGTTGAAGAGAGCGATGTCCATTAGAACTGATCCTCATATAGTATTGTTGTTGCCATGAATAATGATCTCCTGGTTCTGCTCACTTCACTCAGCATCAGTTCATTCAAGTCTCTCCAGGCCCCTCTGAAATTGTCCTGCTGGTCGTTTCTTACAGAGCAATAAAATTCTATAACATTCCTATACCAGAATTTATTCAGCCACTTTCCAATTGATGGGCATTCATTCAGTTTCCAGTTTCTAGCCACTACAAGAAGAGCTGCCACAAACATTCTTGCACATGTGGGGCCCTTTCCATCTTTTATGATTTCTTTGGGATATAAGCCCAATAGAAACACTACTGGGTCAAAGGGTATGCAGAGTTTGATAACTTTTTGAGCATAGCTCCAAATTGCTCTCCAGAATCGTTGGATCCGTTCACAGCTCCACCAACAATGCATCAGCATCCCAGTCTTCCCAAATCCCCTCCAACATTCATCGTTATCTTTTCCTGTCATTTTAGCCAATCTAACAGGTGTGTAGTGGTACCTCAGAGTTGTCTTAATTTGCATTTCTCTGATCAATAGTGATTTGGAGCACCTTTTCATATGATTATAAATAGGTTTAATTTCATCATCTGAAAATTGTCTGTTCATATCCTTTGACCATTTATCAATTGGAGAATGGCTTGAATTCTTATAAATATCAGACAATTCTCTATATATCTTAGAGATGAGACTTTATCAGAACCCTTAAATGTAAAGATGATTTCCCAATTTGATGTTTCCCTCCTAATCTTGTCTGCATTAGTTTTGTTTGGACAAACTTTTTAACTTAATATAATCAAAATTATCTATCTGGTGTTCAATTAAGAGTTCCAGATCTTCTTTGGACATAAATTTATTCCATCTCCACAGGTCTGAAAGGTAAACTATCCTATGTTCCTCTAATTTGGTTATAATATCACCCTTTATATCTAGATCATGAACCCATTTAGATATTATCTTGGAGTGCGGTGTTAGGTGTGGGTCCAGCATTAATTTCTTCCACACTAGTTTCCAATTTTCCCAGCAGTTTTTGTCAAATAGTGAGTACTTTTCCCAGAAGCTGGGGTCTTTGGGTTTATCAAAGACTAAATTGCTAACGTTATTACCTAGCTTGTTCTGATATCCTATCCTATGCTACTGATCGACTGCTCTATTTCTCAGCCAGTATGAAATGGTTTTGATGATTGCTGCTTTATAATATAGTTTTAGATCTGGTACAGCAAGGCCACCTTCATCTGTCTTTTTTTCCATTAATTCCCTTGAAATTATTGACCTTTTGTTCTTCCAAATGAACTTTGCTACTATTTTGTCTAAAAAAATAATTTCTTGGTAGCTTGATTGGTATGGTGCTAAATAAGTAAATTAGTTTGGGTAGTATTTTCATTTCTATTGTATTTGCTCAGCCTACCCATGAGCACTTTATGTTTTTCCAATTTATTTGGTCTGATTTTATTTGTGTGGAAAGTGTTTTGTAGTTTAGTTCATATAATTTCTGACATTTTCTTGGTAGATAGATTCCCAAATATTTTATGCTATCATCCGTTACTCTGAATGGAATTTCTTTTTCTATCTCTTGCTGCTGAACTTTGTTGGTAATCTATAAAAATGCTGATGATTTCTGTGGATTTATTTTGAATCCTGCAACTTTACTAAAGTTGTGAATTGTTTCTAGTAGTTTTTTAGTTGAGTCTCTAGGGTTCTCTAAGTATACCATCATGTCATCGCAAAGAGTGATAATTTGGTTTCTTCATTACCTACTCTAATTCCCTTTATCTCTTTTTGTTCTCTTATTGCCAAAGCTAATATTTCTAATACAATATTAAATAGTAATGGTGACAGTGGGCAGCCTTGTTTCACTCCTGATCTTATTGGGAATGGTTCTAGTTTGTCTCCATTACATATGATGCTTGCTGAAGATTTTAAGTAGATGCTACTAATCATTTTAAGGAGAAGCCCATTTATTCCTATACTCTCTAGTGTTTTTAATAGGAAAGGGTGTTGGATTTTGTCAAAGGCTTTTTTTTGCATCTATGGAGATAATCATATGGTTTTTGTTAGTTTGGTTATTAATATAATTAAATCATAATATAATTATTATACCTTCCACCTCTTATTTTCAATTATTATCAAAGTAAAATCAAATTGTACCCCCATTCTTTTAGGATACCCCTAGTAGAGATATAGTTCTTGAGAGTTTTTTTCTTTTTACCTTTTTACACTTCTCTAGAGTTCTGGTTTTGGAGGTCAAATTTTTTGTTCAGAGCTGGTCTTTTCATTAGAAATAGCTGAAATTCTCCTGTATCATTGAATGGCCTTCTTCTTCCCTGGAAGATGATATTCATTCTAGCTGGATAGCTTATTCTTGGCTGTAATCCAAGTTCTTTTGCCTTTTGGAATATCTGATTCCAGGCCCTTTGATCCTTCAATGTGGAAGCTGACAGATCCTGTGTAATTCTAATGACAGTTCCTCGGGATTTGAACTGTTTCTTTCTAGCTGCTTGCAATATCTTTTCCTTGGTGCGATAGTCCTGAAATTTGGCCACGATATTCCTTGGGGTTTTAATTTTGGGGTCTCTTTCAGGAGGTGATCAGTGAATACTTTCAATGCCAACTTTGCTTTTCTGATTCTAAAACATCAGGGCAATTCTCTTTCATGATTTCCTGGAAGATAGCATCAAGGTTCTGTTTTTCATCATGACTTTCAGGGAGTCCAATAATCCTTAGATTTTCTCTCCTTGATCTGTTTTCCAAGTCAGTTGTTTTTCCCAGGAGATATTTCATATTTTCTTCTATTTTTTCAATTTTTTGTTTTGGTTTGACTGATTCTTGAAGTTTTATTGGGTCATTTACTTATATTTTTTCAATTTTAATTTTTAAAATATTATTTCCTCCAGTTATCTTTTTTAGCTCTTTTTGTAACTGGCCAATTGAATTTTTTGGTTCATTGCATTCTTTTTCCATTTTGCCAATTTTATTTTTCATTGAATTGTTGTCTTTTTCCAATTCACTAATTTTGTTTTTCAGTGAATTGTTGTCTTTTACCAATTCACTATTTTTATTTTCCAGTGAGTTGGCGACTTTTCCCCATTCACCAGACTTATTTTCCAGTTTTTCACATCTCTGTTGCAGGTCGATATTTCCTTCTTGCACTGCTCTCAATTTATTTCCCCAATCTTCTTCTAGCTCTCTTTTGAGATTCTTTATGCAATCTTGCAGGTAAGCCTTCTGAAAGGGAGACCAGCTTACGTCCACCTTTGTGGCTTTATCTGGGATTGTTTTCAGAATCTCAGGATCTGGGGACTTCTCTAGTTTCTCTCCGTTAAAGCTTTCTATGGTGAGAGCTCTCTTCTTCTTGCTCATGATTTTCAGCTGAGGTATCAGTCACCAGCAGGGAGTTCTGTAGCAGCAATTTCAATTTGCCCTGGGGCAGTTTGCCGAGTTAATTTCTGGTCTGGGGCTGATTGTGCTAGATCTGCACTAGGACCACACTTTCAGCTGCTCTCAATTCACCCTTTATCAAAGGTAGACCTGCCAATGCACCTGCCCACAAGCAGAGCAAAGTGGCCCAAGGGTCTCCCAGGGACTTCCTGGCAGCCTAAAATCTTCTGGTCCTTCCCAGCCCTGGACTTGCACCCTGGCTGCGCACTGGCGTCTGAGTGCTGGGAGCTGCTCGATCCCCTGCCCGTCTAAAAGTGACCTCAGAAGTTCTTTCAAAGTAGATATTTGATAGAAGTGTGTTGTAGTCCAAGTGTTTGGTGGAGCCCTCACTCCAGAACCAGTTCGGAGGCTCAATGTTTCTGGGTCTGAGGGAAGGACTCAGGAGCTCCCAGAGAACACTGTCTGCAGTTCATCATCTTGGCTCCGCCCCCCCAGTTCAATTTTCAATCTAAATTTCAAGGTTTCCCCCACCCACCATGGATTGGGAGTAAAATATGTTTGAGTATTGTTTTATTTAATTTTTACTCCCACTTTAATCTAGAATATGCCAAATACCTGTCACTGGAGAGAAAGTGGTAACAAACTGAGATATAATTCTCTTGGGGAAAAAAAAAAGGTATGGTCTATTTTCTTAGTTCTTTATAGATACAGAGATTGAAGGATTTTTTTTTTTGTATTATCTTACAGATAGGGAAGCTGAGGTATGAAGTGTAGAATTATCATAGAATCTCATAAACCTGGTGAGTAGGAAGCAGCTAGTTGGTACATTGGGATAGAGCAGTAGGTCTGGAATTAGAAAGACTAAAAAGATTGCTATGGGCATCAAAAGAGATGATTATTTTTTTTTTAAAAAGCCTGGTACATAATAGACATCATTCATTTCTCCTCCCTCTAGCACTGAAACAGTATGAAGCTAGATGATCCTATTCCATGTTCAGTGATCTTTCAATCAGGTCAAGAAAGAATAAACCAATGAAAAATCTAGGTTCATGGGGACAATTCAACCCAGCATTGTATGCACCAGAATGCTACTGGGAATGAGGTAGCTAGAGTTAACATGCAAATTCCCACACCATTAACTGGGGAAGTTGAAATCAAAGACAAAAAGGAGGAGACAGTTTGAGTTAATTTTCCCCAAATGGATTAGCAGATTAGCCTGACCTAGCAATGTGTCTTTTGGACTAACAAGACCTAACAAGATTAAAAAACAAACAAACACACAAACAATCAATCAAACAAACAAAAAACAATTCTACAACTTTAGATGGAAAGCCCTGGATCTGTGGGACACTTCTTTTGGAGACTTCTGTTATTTTCTTGAGGGTTGCATTTAATTGCATCTGTTTTTATTGAATTTAAGATAGCATTTACTACCTTATGAACCACATTAACCTGATGGATATTGAATATTTTTATTTTTCTTTATTTAAAAAATAATCTGGAGAGGGGTGGAGCTAAAACAAGTAAAGGCAAGCACTTACAAATCTCTCCCCCAAACTGCTCAAAATTCCTTTAAATAATGACTCTAAACAAAATTTAGAGCATCATAACATTCAAGAAGATGGAGTAGAATATTTTCTAGTCTAAAGCAACTTAGAAGTTCAGCAGAAAACGTTTATGAACACTTAATGGGAATCTAGTGTGCAGGTCCAGATCCGGTCCAGGACCTGACCTCTGATTCGGAGGCAGTTCTGATCTCTAAGCCCAGGGACACTAAATAGGACCTGGAAGTTCAGCAGAAAAGGTCTGTGGAACCAGAGGGGGATTTTATTGGGCAATCCCAGCACAGGTCCAGCCCTGGTCCCACCTCCAGTCCAGACCACAACACCAGCAAGAAGGGACTTCTCAAGCAACAGCACTACTGGAGTCTTCTGGACCTCTTAGCCTGAGGACACCAGGCAGGACTCAAAAGGTCAATGAAACAGGTCTGTGGCAATGAGGTGAGGGGTTACAGTATGCAGCACAGCCCTTATCAGTGGGACCCCACTGCAGGCTAGACTTACTACACTGCACACTAGATCTTACAGCTATAGTGAGATAGGGAAACACCTAATAGTTAAAGTGCAGAAAAGCATATTTGTGGTGAGATTGCAAGAAAGATGTCTGAAAACAGCTGCACTAAATCCCTGAATATTAGGACAATGTAACCTCTACCATGGAAACAGAGCCCTACTTTAACAAAGAGTTAAAAGCAGAGGCTAGGAAAATGAGCAGAAAACAAACATACAAAAAGTTGCTGACTATGGAAAGTCATTGTTGTGACAATAAGGATCAAAACAAACATTCAGATGATGATAACAAAGTCAAACTCCTACATCCAAAGCCTCTAAAAATAAGAATTGGGCTCTGGCTATGGAAGACTGAAAAGGAACTTTGAAAATCAACTAAGAAAGATGCAAGAAAAAAATAAGGAAAGAATTGAGAGAGGTGCAAAAGGAAATATTAAAAAAAAACTAAGGAGTAAAAGAATGCTTTAAAATGCAAAAATGGTCAATTGCAAAAAGAGGTGCAAAAGCACACTGAGGAAAATAATTTCTAAAAAATAGAATGGAGCAAATGGGAGCTAATAACTTTATGAGAAATCAAGATAAAATAAAGCAAAAGCAAAAAAAAAAAGGAAAGAAATTGGAGGGGGGGAAGTTAATTATCTTATTGGAAAAACAATTGACCTGGAAAATAGATTGAGGAGAGATAATTTAAAAATTATCATTCTACCTAAAATCATGACAAAAATGAGCTGCAAATAATTTTTCAAGAAATTATCAAGAAAAATTTTCCTGACATTCTAGAACCAGAGGGTAAAATAGAAATAAAAGAATCCACTGATCACCTCCTAAAGAGATTTCAAAATAAAAATTCCTAGGAATATTATTGCCAAATTTCAGAACTTCCAGATCAAGCAAAAAAATATTGAATGCATCCAGAAAGAAATAATTCAAGCATAGTGAAGCCACAGTCAGGATTACACAAGATTTAGCAGTTTCTCAATTAAAGAACCCCAGGGCTTGAAATATGATATTCTGGAGAGCAATGGAGCTAGGATTACAATCAAGAACCCAGGAAAAGCTAGCATTTGTAATACAATATTGAATAGTAATGGTTATAGAGGGCAACCATGTTTCAATCCTGATCTTATTATGAATGGTTCTTGTTTGTCCCCATTATATATGATGCTTACTGATTGTTTTAAATAGATGTTACTGATCATTTTAAAGAAAAGTTAATTTATTCCTCTACTCTTTAGTGTTTTTAATAGGGTGTTGGATTTTATCAAATGCTCTTTCTGCATCCATTGAGACAATTGTATGATTTTTGTTAGTTTTGTTATTGATATAGTCAATTATGTTAATAGTTTTCTTAATATTGAACCAGCCCTGCATTACTGGTAAAAATCCTACTTGGTCATAGTGTATTATCCTGGGGATGATTTTCTTTTGCTAATCTCTTTGCTAATATTTCATTTAATATTTTTGCATCAATATTTATTAGGGAAAATCATTTATAATTTTCTTTCTTTGTTTTCACCCTTACTATCAGTACCGTATCTGTGTCATAAAAGGAATTTCTAGAATTAGTTCTTTCTTTATTTTTTCA
Source organism: Myrmecobius fasciatus (assembly GCA_023553655.1). Taxonomy (NCBI): domain Eukaryota; kingdom Metazoa; phylum Chordata; class Mammalia; order Dasyuromorphia; family Myrmecobiidae; genus Myrmecobius; species Myrmecobius fasciatus. Next base: position 10,861 of record JAJPUD010013190.1, on the reverse strand, counting down.
AATAGTTTATATAGTATTGGAATTAATTTTTCTTTAAATGTTTGGTAAAATTCACATGTAAATTCATCTGGCCCTGGAGATTTTTTTTCCTTAGGGAGTTGATTAATAGCT
>JAJPUD010013190.1:0-10650 GCA_023553655.1 Myrmecobius fasciatus | reverse complement strand
GTGGAAAGTTCTCCCCTTTCATTTTTGAGACTAAAAATTTGATTTTCTTTTTTCCTTTTCCAAATCAAATTAACTAAGGGTTTATCTATTTTGATTTTTTTTCATAAAACCAATTCAGTTCTTTTATTGATTCAATAGATTTCTTATTTTCAATTTTATTAATCTCTCCTTTTCTTTTCAGAATTTCAAATTTGCTATTTAATTGAGGGTTTTTAATTTGTTCTTTTTATAGCTTTTTTAGTTGTAAGCCCAATTCATTGATCTTCTCATTCTCTATTTTATGTAACTAAGCATCTAGAGATATAAAATCCCCCCTATAACATAAAATTGTGGCTCCTCAATATTTAATTTTTTCCCTGATAGTTCTTAAATTTAGCCACAATATTGCTTGGAGTTTTAATGTTAGAATCTCTTTCAGGAGGTGATCAGTGAATTTTTTTCAATGGCTGTTTTATCTTTTGATTCTAAGACATCAGGGAAGTTTTCCTTTATGATTTCCTGTAAGATAATGTCTAGGCTCTTTTTTTTTTTAAATCATACTTTTCAGGAAATCCAATAATACTTAAACTGTCTCTCTTAGATCTATTTTCCACATCAATTGTTTTTCCTAGGAAGTATTTCATATTTTGTTCTATTTTTTTTCCTTTTTTTTTTGTTTGTTTTTATTTGACTGATTCTTGAATTCTTATGGAGTCATTCACTTCCATTTGTTCAATTCTCATTTTTAATGTACTTTTTTGTTACCTTTTTAGTTCCTTTTGTATTTGGCCAATTGAATTGCTTTTTCATTGCATTTTTTTCCATTTCACAAATTATGCTTTTCAAGGAGTTTGTATATTTCATATCTCTTTTATAGGGAATTATATGCTTCTCCCATCCCCTCTTGCAAAGATCTCATTTCCTTTGCCCTTTTTTCTTCTAACTCTCTTTAAAAATCCCTTATGCAATCTTCCAAGAAAGTGTTGACAAATGGGGAACTGCTCATATCTCCCTTTGGGGTTTCACGCTGGAGTTTAGGAACCTCAGGCTCTGAGGTCTGTTCTTTCTCTCCCTAAAAGCTGTCTATGGTGAAGAGTTGATTTTGGTTGTGCTCACTTTTTAAGGCTTGAAGTCTGTTCAATGCAAAGGAGTGAAAGCTGCTTTAGTTTTTTTTGGGGGGCAGTTCTGCTGATTGACTTCTGGTGCTGGGCAATCAGGGTTAGGTTGCATGCTCTTGTGGTGCTCAGTGGTTTATAATTTGCCTTTTGTAGCAAATCTGCCAAACTACCTGCTTGCAACCAGGACATAGTGACCTAAGAGGCTCACAGAAACTTCCCAGGTTCCTGGAAGCTGCAACACTCTGACCCCCAGCCCCAGCATTTTTCCCTAGACTCCCTGTATTGTGGTCTGGGCTTGGCAGACTGACCCCTTGCCCGACTGAAACAGACTTCTTCTGATGTTCTTCCAAGGTAACTTCTCGTAGGAATGTGTTGTATTCCTAATATTTGGGGGTGCTTTGACTCCAAAACCAGAGGCTTAATCTGCTGTTGGTTTGAGAGAAGGTCAGAGGAGATCACAGAGAGTCCTGACTGCATTCCACCATCTTGGCTCTACCTCCTGAGTCGTATGTACTAGGAAATCTTATTACCTCCCTCATTCCATTCTTCACAGTATTTTTTCTAAATGCTTTTTTCTCTCCTCAAGTATTCCATGCTAAACCCTTCCCCCTAACCCTTGCTCCCTCAATTGAGTGAGCTGATAAATAAACCAGGTAGGGTAAAAACAAATAAAAAAAATTCTATTTTAATAGGAAAAAAACTTGCCATGAACTTTTTCTGCCCTCTTTTTCATCTAATATCACTTAGTGCCTTCTGCCAATTTTTTCTCTTTGACCCCTGTTTCACATGATAAATTTCCCATCTCTAACTGCTTTCCAGACATCTTGATGTCTAATAAATATTTTTAACTTAATATGGCCAAAACAGAATTTATAATCCCCTACCCCAAATCATCCCTGTTCCTAACTTCCCTATTGCTAAAGAGGACAAAACCATTCTCCCATTTCTGTGGATTCGCAATAATCCTGGATGTTTCTCTATGTTTCAAACTTCCAATCCAATCTGTTCTCATTTTCACCTTTGCAACAAGTCTTGAACATGTCTCCTTCTGTCCTCGGATATTGGTACAAATCTGATGAAGGCCCTCATCACCTCATATCTTGATTATTGCAATAGCTACTGGTGAGTCTATCTGTCCTGATTTTTTTTTTCTCATTCCAATTTGTCATTTATAACAACTTTCCTAAAGCACAGGCCTATCTTGTTCCAGATCCACCCAATAAATTCTAGGGCCTGCCTCTGGAATAGAGGACCAAATACAAAAATGCTCTTTTTGTCATTTAACAGCCATCATTATTCAAATATTTGCTACCTTTCTAATCATCTTAATCCTTTTTGTTAAGGTTGTTGCTCCAATTATATCTAACTTTTCATTAGCCTATTTGATGCTTTCTTGGTAAAGATGTTGAAGTAGTTTGCCATTTCTTCTCTAGATAAATTTAAAGATGAACAACTAAGGCAAAGAGAGTTAGGTGATATCACTAGTCCCACAGTCAGATTTGAATCATGGAAAATTAATTTTCTTGATTCCAGGACCAGCATTTTATCCACAGTGCCTCCTAGCAGCTTATTTCTCCACAACATGTATTCCTTTTTTATGTTTTTTTTTTTTTTTTTTTTTTTTTTTTTTGCTGAAGCAACTGGGATTAAGTGACTTGCGTAGGATCACATAGCTAGGAAGTATTAAGATTTGAACTAAGGTCCTCCTGACTTCCAGGCTAGTTCTCTATCCATTGTACCATTTAGCTTCCTCAAAAGTCATACCCCAACCTGCATTTATTCATTCAGTGAAATTGTCCTCCCAGATGTTTTATAAGAAGTGAAACCATCTCTCAGCTCTGGGAATTCCCTCTGACTGTGTTTCTTCTCTAGAATGCTCTCCCTCTTCTACTGTAACTATTGCTGTCCCTGTGTTCCTTTAAATCCCAATTAATATGCCCCCTTTTGTAGTGTCTTCCTAAACCTTTCTTAATTCTATTGCCTTATATTAAGATAGCTCCAAGCTACCACTACACAGCTCTCAGATTAGCTAAAATGACAGGAAAAGATAATGATGAAGTTGGAGGGGATGTGGGGAAATTGGGACACATACATTGTTGGTGCACTTGTTAACTGATCCAACCATTTTAGAGAGCAATATGGAACTATGTCCAAAGGACTTTCAAACTGTGCTTACCCTTTGAACCAGCAGTGTCTCTACTGGACTTAAATACCAAAGAAATCTCAAAGGAGGGAAAAGGACCCACATGTGCAAAAAATATTTGTGGCAGCCCTTTTTGTGGTGATAAGAAACTGGAAACTGAATGGATGCCCATCAATTGGAGAATGGCTGAATAAACTATGGTATATGAATGTCATGTAATATTATTGTTCTGTACGAAACGACCAGCAGAATGATTTCAGAGAGGCCTAGAGAGACTTGCATGAACTGATGCTAGGTGAAATGAGCAGAACTAGGAGAACACAGCAACAAAAAGATTATACAATGACCAATTCTACTGTATGTGACTCTTCTCAACAATGAGATGTTTGGGGCCTTTTCCAATTGTCTGGTGATGGAGAGAGCCATCTACACCCAGGGACAAGACTGTGGGAACTGAGTGTGGATTACAACATAGCATTTTCACTCTTTTTGTTGTTGTTTGCTTGTATTTTATTTTTTTTCTCATTTTTCCTGTTTGATTTGATTAATTGTACAAATACATATACATATTTTGGATTTACCATATATTTAACCATATTTAACATATATTGGATTACTTGCCATCCATGGGAGGGGGTAAGGGGAAATGAGGAAAATTGAAACACAAGGTTTTGCAAGGGTTAATGTTGAAAAATTACCCATACATATGCTTTGAAAATAAAAAGCATTAACAAAAAAATTCTTGTGTCTTCATTCTCTTTATCATGACCTATTATTTGATATATTTATATATTTGTTATGTCATCATTTCTTCCCTTAGTCTGTAAACTCCTTGAAAGCAAGAAATGTCTTTTGCTCTCTTGTCTGGCATATGGTAGATATTGAATAATTGTTTATTACTTCAAGTATTGATATGGATAGGCTTTTAGAATTTAATATCCTATAACTTTGGTGAACCAGACTCATGATTGAGTTGTTCCCCACTTTCCCAAACTGTCACAGTATACATTAATAATGAATTTAGGAGCTTTGTGGAAACAAAAGAAAAAAAAAAGTTTCATAGTATATAAGTACTGGTTGAAATAAGGAAGAGGTCCAAGTAAAAATCTGAGTGTACCAAGGAGAACAAGGGTATAAGATAAAGAAATACTTAGGCTTAAAAAATTGGAAAAAAGACCAAAAAATGTCTTAAGGCATGCGGCGGCTTGAAAAGAGTAATAGAGCAAGGATTGCAGGGGGGGAAAGCAAAGAAGCAAAGGGATCTTGATAGACAGTCAAGTAAATGAAACAAATATAAAATGAGTAATAAAATGAAACCTGATCTAACACCTGGAAATAGGAATAAGGACACTAGGGAACAAAAGCTAAAGCTTTTTATCAGCAGAGCCAACCGCAGGAAATCAGTCAAACTAGGGGAACTATATATATGAGACATACCTTTTTTTTCCCCTATCCTCCTTCCACTCTCCCTTTGGTTTGTACCTTCTTAAAGTCTGCATCCCTTTCTACCAGGTATTCACAATTCCAAAGCAAACTCTTTTGCTACAGAATAATAGATACCTGAGGCATTGCATCTAATTTGTACTAAATTAGAGCAAAACAAGGCAGTCTTGCTTTTTTATATATAATGTCAATATGTTACAGAACAACTCATTCTCTGTCTCCTAGAATGAGTAATAACACACAGAAAAAAGTTTGCTTTTGACTATAAATTTCTATATAGCAACTAAAAAGTTCAGCAGCGTTCTAATTCCCTCAGTGTGTTGTTCCTTTGCACAAGATGGCTTCCTAAACTAGTCAATTTTAAGAGTTTCTATATCTCCCCAGGCAATTCTCCAACTATTTTGGAAGGCCTTTGCCATTCATCAGTTTCTGGCAGATTCTTTTTGTAGTTAATGATAGTGGTTTAGTGAAACTACCACATTCAACCAAGGACCTTTTGAACATAAAAGAATCCCATGAATATAAATTTGATTTATCATAATATTTTGTATCTCTCACAGAATCTGTAAATAGAATAATTGAATTTAAGAGCAGGGAAATATTTCATATACTATGTATTTTAACCCTATCAATTTAAATATAAAGAAATTAGGGCCCAGAGACGTTATTTATCTCAGGAAACACAACTAGTTTGTTACACAGAATTAGACCATAGATTTCCTGACTTTAAATCCCAAATGCTTTCCATTGCACCACATTATATTGCCTCAAAATAAATAATAATGATGGTGATGATGATTCTAATATTACAAACAGATATCATTAAGACAATAAATTTCTTATGTTAAAATTGCAGGACTGAAAGAACTTTTTCCTATACACTCAGATTTTGCTTTCCCTTCTGAGAGCTGTGCAACTAATTATGGAATATATATCTATATCAATACTTATACCTATATTCATATATTGGTAAATAGAGGCATAAGTATAGACATAGATATAGATGTAGATTGATAAATGTGTAGATAGATCTCTTTATACATGTATATATGGTTACTTTCAAAACTTGAAATAAAATCAGATTTGAATTAAATAAAACCATTTAACAGAAGGTAAAATATTCAAACTTTCTAAGTTTACATTCATTTTATAGATTTGTTCCTTGAAAAAAAGGGCCTATGTCATAGTCCTTTTTGTAGTGGCTAGAAACTGGAAACTGAAGGGATGTCCATCAATTGGAGTGTGGCTGAATAAATTATGGTATATGAATGTTATGGAATATTATTGTTCTGTAAGAAACGACCAGCAGGACAATTTCAGAGAGGCCTGGAGAGACTTGCATGAACTGATGCTGAGTGAAATGAGCAGAACCAAGACATCATTATACACAGCAACAACAATATTACATGATGATCAATTCTGATGGACATGGCTCTCTGCAACAAAGAATTGTCTCAAACCAGTTCCAATTGTTCACTGAAGGAGACCATATACACCCAGAGAGAGGGATATGAAATATGGACCACAACATAACATTTTCATGCTCTCTATTGAGGTTTGCTTGCATTGTGTTTCCTTTCTCTGATTTTCTTATTTTATTTTTTCTTGTAGATAGGATTTTTCTTGCACAATTTGTCAAGCATTTCAACATTATTAACATGTAGTGGACTTCCTGCCATCTACGGGAGGGGAGGGGACTGGGGGTAAAATTTGTAATGGAAAGCTTTGTAAAGATCAATGCTGGGGAACTACCCATACATATGTTATACAAATAAAAAGCTTTAATAAAAAAAAAGAAAAAGAGGGCCTATATGAAAGTCAACCTCAAAATACCAGATTTCTATGCATGGTGGAATTCTGTGCTTTGGAACATAGCCAGAGAATCCTGGGCTTGTTGTTCTTCTGAAGGCCTCTGCTGCACTTTCTCAGTAACCTGAGTATCAAGGGCAAACTTTATATACCGTAATTGAGAAAATCTCCAAAGTTCCCTCAACAGGTAGAGGGGAAGACAATAGATATCCTTATCTGCAGAAGTAAATGTTTAACAAACAGCTCTCTGGAGAAAAATGCACTTAAATTTTTATTATTAATTTATGTTAGCATTTTATCCATCAATTTCTTTCCGTGATAATTAAAAAATAAACAATAAACTGTCTTGATTTTTTCTCCTTTGCTGATTTAGAAGTATAAATGCTCATTTTTTTTAAAAAAAATTAACTATTGCTTCTCACAAAACCAGTATTATCAAACTCACTAAATTTAGATGGCAAAGGGAAAGTAAACAGAAATTAATTTGTAAACGAGAGAAGTCACCTTAAGAGAGCATAGGGCATAGACAAATTGCTCAATGTCTGCTTGCCACAGCTTACACAAATCACAGAACTCATTCAGATAATTTAGTATACTTTGATATAGCATTACCTTTCAATTAGAATGTTCTTTCCATTTTTTAATCTCTTTATTTTCCTAGTTCTTCTGCCTTCATCACCCTGTTAGCCTTTGGCATTTCTTAGGCAGAACTTTTATTTTTAGTTAATAATTAATAATAATAATTCCACTTAATTAGGTTCTTATCCATCAAATAATGCCACAGGGGTCTTATATAGATGAAAACATAAAAACAGCTCAGTGTGACACTGAAATCCTTTGAAACTGAAAGGCTCTTAGATCAGCATATTGCTTACTATTGACACCCAATAATTGTAAGACCAAAGCAAAACAAACAACAAAAAATCCAACCATTTAGAATGAAAGATTTGGGTAGTGAAGCAAAAGGTGGTACATAGAAGAAAGACTGACAATAAGAAGGATTTAAGAAGAACGTGATATTGATGAGAGCATTTTTTTAAAAAATAGCTTCAATGAAGAAAGATTAAAATACAATGGGACAAAAAAATCCTGTAATACTTAAGGGAGGTGATAATAAGTGAGAATCTAGCACTATCAAATTTATCTTTATAGAGGAACACAAAAATGGTAGTTTTATTCAAAATCGAAAATTGTCAAAATTTAATGAAATGTTTGTGTGAAAAATGAAACATAAAGATAAGCAAATAATCTAATCATAGTCATTTTAATGCAGGTTCCACAGACCTCTGTTTGAAGATTGGATTTCACTTAGTTAATGTTTTTATAAGGTCTATGGTCAGATTTAACCCCAAAGTTATATCAACCATTCCTCATTTCCAGTGAGAAACTTAATTATAACTGCAATTTAATATCTGACTTTAAGATTTACAAAAGATGAGGTTCTGAAAATATACCTTCTGAAAAGTTCTCATTCAGAAAAATCCATACTTCAGCCTTAACTGGTCTTCATTCTGGTATAGTTGGATTTCCTGAGGGAAATATGTCAGACATTAACATAAAAAATCATAGTCAAATAAATATTCATTAAGTGCCCACTGTGTGCCAAACTCTTTGCTAAACTTTTGGGAATACAAAAAAAAAGTGTTAAAATAATTCTTGCTCTGAAGTAGTTAAAGTACATTGGGGTTAAAATAAGAATTTAAAGAATAGAATGGTATAATTAAAAAACAAAACAAAACAAGGAGACTTAGAACCTTAGAAAATGTCTTTGTTCTGTCAGGATATTATAAAGCACTTTTTCCAGAGCTAATGGCCCAGCCAAAAGACTGTGTACTGAGTTTGGCAAAACAACAGTGCTTTGTTTGTACCCCTTTGGATGATGTAGCAACAGCAAAATCCCAAAATTGTTTCTGGTCTTGAAGCTCTGCTATGAATCAAACTTGTCACATTGCTGTTATTGGCCCTCATTGTTCTGACTACAGCTCATCCTGCCCAGCCATTGGTATGAATATTGAGATTTCCCAAATTAAAGCAGGTCCTTCACCCCCAAACTAGAAGTTGGGGATCTAGCACATGGATCCTTACTTGCAAGTTGTTTCCCTCATGTGTTTATTTCTCAATGAAATAAAGTAATGTGTACACCATTTAGTACAGAGCATGGCATGTATTGAGTATTTAATAACTCCTTATTCCCTATCCTTTCCTGTGATCATCATTTTAATATGTACCAAAAAACAATCAATCCAGAAGCACACACTAATAACATTGTCATTCTTCCAAAATACAATTCAATCAAAAGGCATAATTCTTTTCAAGTGTATGTATTTTATTTTTGAATACTTCATCCTTTTTTATAGCTTCCTTGACTTCACTTTTTATTGTATCCATGATAAAATTAATTTTTAATTACCAGTAAGTTGTAATGAAGCCAACCCTGAAATAATCTCTCCTACTTTTCCCTTACTACAAATAAGAAGCCTAATTGAAGTGTGTGTAATTAAAAGCTCTCACAGTTTGACATCATCTTTTCAACTATACTATCAAATGTCCAGGTTATGGGAAGTGAACTATTATTTAAGAAGCATTAAAGTGTTGTGCTTTGTGTGTATGTGTTCTGGGATATTCTGGCCTCAGAATAAATTCACAGTTTTATCCTTGGAACAGAAAGAGGTTAGCCATGTGTCATGACTCGAAGATAGTGTATAAAAATCCCTTTGTGCTCTATTATCTGATCCCATAATGTCGGGAGGTTATTGCTAAAAGTTGATTTATAGGCTGGTTTGGAAAGTATCAGAATGGCTTATTTCAGTGTGTTATCAAAAATTTGCCTGCAGCTATTGAAAGATGGGGCAACATAAATATCATCATGGGTAGGTAAATTTTATGTGCCTGAATTGTATTTTTTGGCTACTTCTGTGGATAGATATTTAGATTAGGATCTTGATTTCCGTATTTTTAGTAAGAAGAATTTCTTTGAAATTTGTGGAAAATGGTAAAAAAAATGATATAGTAATATTGAATAAAAAGCTGATTTCAAACAAAGATTTAGATTGGAGTTCAAGGTCTTATACATACAGCCTCAGGAAATTCTTAAAGATTCTAAATTGTTATTGTACTTTTTTTTTTCTTTTTGGAAATGGACTAATAACATCATGGGGTGATATCTTCACTTGCATGAATTGAAATCTTCAACTTCATTCTTTCTTCATGGGTCATCACAAGTTCAGTGGTAGAACAAAAGTCAAGACTACTAGCAACGGACTTGGAGGCACTAGACAACCGTGGCATTTTTGATGTTTGAACAAGCCCTAAGCACACCACAATGGCTGATTTAGCAGCCTTCATGGCCATTGGAGCAAATTAATTCCATTCTCCTATTCTTCAGTGGAGGTCTTCACCTTCACCTTACCAGCAGATTTGAGGCATATAGCTGATGCTCAGTCTGGTTTTAATCATCTATCAGAGCAATTTTACCAGGTTTTGATTGCTACACATGCTAAAGTATCATGGAGTCCGAACTGAGAGTTACATGGCAGGGGGACACCAAATCTGGATGAGCAGCCTTGACAAAGGCTTGGCAAGCGCTAACAACAGAGTTATAAATATAGTTTGGATACTAATATGCATTAGTGACTTCTCTGTGAATTCTCAACTCTATGAAACATCAGAATTTGACAATTGTTAACTTTATATGTAAAAGCTCCTGGGATAGTTTTTGATTTATTCTTTGTACCTCAGCATTTACTACAATATTTGGTACACCAGAAAAGCTTAATGCATGCATTTTGACTAATATAATTGCTTGAACCATCCTGAATGTGTTAAAATAATGATAAATTCTTCTGAAAAATTAACTCCCATTGATAATCTAATGTGATAACATGGAACCAATCATTCATAAAATATTTATTAAGGGTATGATGTATGAACTACTATGTTAGGGATTGAGAATGCAAATATAAAGAATGCAACTTTTTCTGTCAAGAGAAATATATCTTAATAATCTTTTTTCCCAGGAAATATCTAGTATTTAAAGTACTTTATAAACCATAAAAGACTTCATAAATCTTATTAAGAATAATGATTTTCATTATTGATCAGAGAAATGCAAATCAAGACAACCCTGAGGTACCACTACACATCTGTCAGATTGGCTAA
>JAJPUD010013189.1:0-45419 GCA_023553655.1 Myrmecobius fasciatus | reverse complement strand
AAAGAAAAAGAAAAAATGTAATTTATTTTTTATAAAATTACTTAATTCCTCAAGTTTTATTTCATTTTGACTTGGACTTTTGTCCTGTCATGAAACCAAATTGATGCACTGTATTTTGAGATGCAGTACAGTAGTTTCTGTTTTGGTTTATTTTCAAAACAGTGGGGATCAGTGTCTTTTATTCTTTGTTCTATATTTTACAGTGGGTGTACATCTATTTTATATATATATACACATATATATATCTATTTTAAAGCATTGGCCCATGAAGTATTTTATATTGAATAAAAAGTATTAAGAAGAAACAATTTTTTTTTGTGGTACAGTATTGCTTTTTGTAACTTAGGTATGCATTGTTGCTAGCAAAGTGCTATAAGATTTATGCCTCATGTTTTTTACTTCATTTGTGTAACATTCAAAATATCCATTTGAAATTGCATTTTGAAAAACATACATTACAGGAGAAAAAACTGAGCAAGACTCATAATCAAAAAAAAAAAAACCTGAGAACAATGAAATGTGTTTGAAGACATACTTCTGATTGTGAAAACTTTGATAAACTTTTTTCAGCAAAAATTCAATTTAAGCAAATTCATTTAAAATATAGTAAAAATTATGATCCTGTATAATTTCTTAAGTATGCATTTGTTATTATTGCTCTGTAAGAAACGACCAGCAGGACAATTTCAGAGAGGCCTGGAGAGACTTGCATGAACTGATGCTGAGTGAAACGAGCAGAACCAGGAGATCATTATACACAGCAACAACAATATTACATGATAATCAATTCTGATGGACATGGCTCTCTGCAACAAAGAATTGTCTCAAACCAGTTCCAATTGTTCAGTGAAGAAAACCATATACACCCAAAGAGAGGGATATGAAATACGGACCACAACATAACATTTTCATGCTCTCTTTTGATGTTTGCTTGCATTTTGTTTCCTTTCTCTGATTTTCTTTTTTTTCTTGTAGGTAGGATTTTTCTTGCACAAGTTGTCAAGTATTTCAACATTATTAACATGTAGTGGACTTCCTGCCATCTAGGGGAGGGGAAGGGACTGGGGGTAAAGTTTGTAATGGAAAGCTTTGTAAAGATCAATGCTGAGGAACTACCCATACATATGTTATACAAATAAAAAGCTTTAATTAGGAAATATTTGACAAAATAAATTTAAAGTACAATAGAATTTTTTTAAAAAAGTATGCATTCATACAGCTGTACATTGTCTGTAACATTGTCTCAACCATCACAGGTTGACTATGAATTATTTATTAGCCTTTAATACAGACTGAAGCACTGGTGTCTCAGAAAACACTTTTGCCTAAGACTTTTCAGCTTTATAGTAGCTATTTCAACATATGTTATGATTTATAATTAGAAATATTGCTTTTACTCTGAGTTGGTGATACTTAAATTTTTAACCAAGAAAATAGATCTTTTGGACTTGAATAATGGTGTCTTTGGGGTTTATCAGCTATTTCTTTGGTGCACAGATAATATATTAATTAAAAATGAAAAAAAGAAAGGTTGTAAGATTAAACAGTCCAATCATAAGTTCTGATGTCTTGGGTCTTTCCATTGACCAGGCTCCAGATCTCATTAACTTTCATTCTTTATGGCTTAGAAGAACAACAAAAATTAGTGACATATTCTGTACTGATCAATAGGTCATAGATGCAGCAATGTATTAATTTAACCATACCCATAAATGCAGAAAATTACATTTACCCATAATCTTCTAACCGCTCAGTAGTTTGAATTTCTCCTTTCTTTGGGTGAGATGAGATTAGAGCAACCTTGATTAAAAAAAAATACTCAAAAACCCCTTAGACAGTATCAAATGGTAGTGCCCCATTTCTTTGTAAAACTCTGTGAAATTGCATAGACCATATATGGTATTGAAAAATGTAATATTTTAAAGGCCAGAAATGCTTTTCATAATGGCGATGAGGTTGTGATTTGTGCATTGTGCTGCTGTCTATAAGTGTGTTTTCTATTTTTTCTAAGGATAACTCTACCAAAATATGGTAGAGATGTGTGTGTGCGTGCATGTGTGTGTGCGTGTTTAACCTCTAGTAACTTCAAAACCATTGTTCTGGAGCCATTGTACTGTCCATTTTGTGGGCTTTCATAATCTGATAGTGGTTGCAGCTATGAGAAATATTGTAATATCATTTCTTGCCAGGTATTTACTAGATCCTTTAGCTTCTGCTTAGGAGTATCTAATAGATACTTGAAGCTATGGAGACAACACTGTCCACCACTCCTTTGCTTCAAGTTAAGCTTTTTTTTTGGGAGGGTGGGGAGGGGTGCTCTTTAAAAAGCTCAGTAAACTTGGTTGCCTTTCAAGGGACTAAGCAATTGGGTGACTACCTTTTGAAGAAAAGTGCTTAAGCTTTTTGTAAAGTTTTTTTTTTTTGACTTTTCATTCTGCATTTGTTATCTTTCAGATTTTGCAAGAGAGGGGTTCCAGGATGTGAAGACCACAGTATTGAGAGATGAAGAATTTTCACTTTTTTTCCTCCCAAAATACAATGAAATGCCATGTTGAAGAGGCTTGGCTATAAGAAGAAATCTGCTTTAGACAATTTTCTATTGAGATCTGGGTTTGAATTTGAATCTTTTTTGGGGGGCCTGTTGAGGTAGTATGAGATGGAATTGTCTGTGAGAGCGTGAAGAAATCACTCTTTGGCAGAGTGCACAGAGAATGTGTGTGTTCAGCCTGGTGCTGGCACATGGCAGAACTGGCCCTGGGTGGAACTAGCACACACCCTGAATTCTTCCCCAGGTCTGTCTGTACAAGACTGAGGCAGAAAGATCCTATAATGATTGGTGTGAAGTGATTTTTTTTTTAACCTTTCTTTTTTTTTTTCCCTTTGGTATTAGTCATTGAAGATAGTTTAAAGGACAATGTACTTGGTGCTACATATTACAACCCTTAAATGCAGATGTTTGGGGCCTTCACTGTTAGGAAATGCTTGGCAGCCCCAGTTTACTGTCTTACACTGTTTGGTCACCCCATCCAAGCTTTAGGAGATCAAATGATATCAGAATGTAATATGTTTTATCACCAGGCAGCAGGAACATACAAGTGAGATGAGTTCAGCCATCTAGTCTTACTGCATGCATTTAGTTGGGACCTACCTTTGCCATCAGAGTGAAGCTCCTAATAAGAGAAGATTCTTTTTGTCTTACTTCCTGAAGACCTCTTATCTTTGTAACTAATTCTTCTAACAAAAATTAAGCTTCCATCCCAGCTAAATGTTGGATTAGAGAAAAACAGAATTTCTTAATATGTACTTTCCAGTTAAGAAGACTTTGTATTCTCTACCCCTCCTCCCTTTAAAAAAAAAAAAAAAAAAAAAAAGTATAGCTCATTTTTTACCTATTGTTCTTTTTTTTACTTCGTAGGATTTAAAGATGTTGAGAATTTTTTTTTTTTTTGGATTAGGCTAAATGATCGAATGAGAGGTATTTTACCTAAAATTATATAGACTGGTCGGTGGTAGTTGCTGACCTCTGACCATGCATTTGTTGTCCAAGTGATCTCCATTGGAATTGGGGAGGTGTTTTGCACAGATTTTCACCTGATTTCTTGAGTTTAAAATCTGGATTGAATTGAAAATTCAGGATGTTTACAGTGCATCATAAGTCTCTCTCTTCCTCTTTCATTTTCTTTGTAAAACTATGCAGTTCTCTCTAGAATCATGGGGATGTTTGAGATATCACACAGAACCAGTACAGGATATGCTAACCTTACGTAAGATTGGAGCTATTAATGTTCTTTTAAAAAATCTGTTAGCATGCTTTTTAAACAGATTTAACTAAAGTAGTAGTGTGAAACTAGTTTTCTAAAGCTCTATTTGGTAAGGTGGAGATGTGAGTATCCAGAATGAACAGACTCTTTGCTCCTGATTAACAGCTGTTTCAAAGGGAAGGTATAAGAAAACTGACCCTCAGGTTTGCTGACATTTACATTTTGGAGGATATTTAGAATTTTAAGGCTTTTAAAATGTTGCATTTCAAAATATTTCCTGAAATGTTGACTCTATCCCTTCCTCTTGCCAGTGACATGTTCAACAAAGTTCTTGAGCATTGAGGACTTACCTCCCTTTTTATAAAGTTTGTTGTATGTTATTGTTTAAAAAAAAAGGTTTGGCTTAAACTATTTGTAAAAAAACAAAAACAAAAATATTTCTTACAAAGCAGATTTAGTAACAGGCTAAATGTTTTTTGTTTTTTGTTTTTTTTTTTCCATTTCACCCAGCTGAGGCATGGAAGCATTTGTAGTGTGTTGTTTCCACTTGGACATGCTCTCTGCAGGAAGCTGCTAGCTGCTTAGCATCCATTTGATTAGTAATATTGAGAAGAAAGGTTTGTGGTGTTTTTTTTTTGTTTGTTTGTTTTGTTTTGTTTTTAAGATATTGAGACTTAATTAACTAAAATTTATTCTAAAGGGGATATTTATACTTTTATACTTTTTTAGGTATCCATATTTTATCAGCTTAAATGCCTGTTTCCCCTTGAAAATAGCAAATAATAATGTATATTTACAGATAAGCATAATAGCTGTTAGTGTCTTAAACTGCATCTAAAAGTCTCTGCTGCCAAAGTCCCTGGATAAGCATCTGGGGCTAGAGATTGATTACGTTGAGCTCCAATTGTAGTCTAGGGCATCTCTGCTACCATCAAGGCATTGGTTTTGCTCTTGTGAGCTATGCAGAGTAAGCTCAGCGTTCTATTTCTTGGCTTGGTTTTATTTGCCTTAGGGAGCAAGAGTCATGGTTCCCAAGAGTAAGGTTCGATTAGTGCCTGCCTCTTGTCATCCACATTCCAATCACTGCACAAGAAGGATATTATAATTCCTTTCTTTTGACCAAGCAACTGTAGTGTGACTTTTCAGGACTGATTATAGCCAGCAGACCTGAAAGAAAAAGAAGAGAGCACTAGAAAGAAAGCGTACAGATTTCTTGGAAGTAGAATTTGCAAAGTATTCCAAAACTGAAGAATTTCCTTTATGGAGTGAATTTATATTGGAATACTTTGCCATTGTTCATTTGCTTCTCCCAATGGCATTGCCTTCCTTTTTGCCTCCATTATTCCCCTGTTTGGGGAGGGGATGAAAGGAGCCCCATTTTAAAATGAAATTTTACTGATACCTCATAAAGTTATTATTGTTGTGTCTGTCTCTATCTTTGGCAAAAAAGTAAAAATAAAAATGATGCTATAAATGATGATTTCCCAAGTTACATGGGAAATTTCTAGACAACTCATTTGAAAGAATTTGGGAGGAACTTGGGGGGGGAGCTTCTAATTTTCCTTACTAAGTAGCAATGCAATTTTAGTGGCCCATTAAATCAAAACTTAGGTTAGGGTTATTTCTCCCTTAGAATTCCAAAGGACCTGCCATAATAGCTGTTTTTTTCCTTGTTTTCAAAATCTTGTGTCCGAGACCAGGTACAGATGGCTGCCTCCAGAGGAGGCCTGCTATGTGCAACTGGCTCATCATTCTTAAGACTGTTAGGATTCCCACACCTGCCGCTATCTCAAAATCAGAAGAATATTATATTATAGAAATGCTGGTGTCTTGATTTGCATTGATTAATCCTTTCTGTCTAGCTTGTGGGTAAGAGCAATTTACCATAGGTTTCTTCCCCCCAAATCACTTTGAGAGTATAAATTTTCATTCAGTGTCTTCTATATAAACTAGCAGAAAAGCTATTCCAGGAAATTCTATACCATCAGTTGAAAGACTTTTACTAAAATTTTATGAAAATCAATTTGCCTATAGCTTACCTCCCAGTATCAGGTACAGATATGACCTCTAATAATCTAGAGCATTTCTCATAGAATTGCTGGTCAAATCTTGTTGCTCTTTTAATTTTCTAACGTTCATAAAAATCTTAATTGATTCTAATTAGTTATTCAGCCCAATAGTTTGAGTATGACTTCTTTTATAGTTTGAATTGTAAAGTTGCTGCTGATGCAGCTAGAGAAAAATGGGGGTTTAAGATGTACTTCTGGTACTTCCCTGTTGCTCTATAGTGAATTCTTTATTTTCTGGCCCTAATTACACAGAAGCTGAAATCCAAGCAGGTGGGAAGGAAGGGAACAGAAAGCTGAGCATTTCCAGATGTCAGTCTATCAATTCTGGGACTTAACTCAGGAATTCTACTTTGACCATAATTTCAGGCTGTTCCCCATTTTCTAGAAACCCTTTGGAAAAGCAAAGGGATTAATCCTTTGAATATGCTTTGAAATTGGGACTCCCTTGTGGGTCCAAAAAGCACTCAGAAAAACAGTTGTCATCACTGTGTTAGGATTTACTTGCTGGTTAATACCAGTCTCCAGTAACTCCCTTCCTCAATAGCACTGGCCTATTGGGTCTGACTGCCCTGGCAACAACTTTGGCCTTTCTGCCTGACTGGGACTACAAAGGGCTAATTCTGCACCACTGTGGGGTTTTTCAGTTGTTTAATTTTTTATGGTTATCTGTCCTAAGGAACTTGCACTTTTACTTTGGTGGAAAATGCTAAGGGCTAAAACCTTCCAGGTCTGTCTTTGGGGACTGTGTGTCTGTCTGTCTACAATTAGAAATGGTGCTCAAACTTATTTTGAAAAGAGTAGCTGCTGCCTTTAAAAAAAAAAAAAGAAAAAGAAAAAACCCAATATCTTTGGATCAGATGCACATGCCCTTGGGGAAGGCTAAGCCTCCTTAGGGTCTGATTTATTGATGCCACTGTCCTTGGGTCATTGGGGGGAATTTCTTTGCCTTCTTCCTTCTCTGAACCTCTTTTTTCTTCTTCCTTACCCTCCATTTCTGAATATATCTGTTACTTCAACCTGTTAGAATTTCAGGTGATAGGCTGAGAAGATTGGGGTGAGTGATACCTTTTCCCTAAACACATTGTCTTCCTTCCCCACATCCCTTCTGATTGATTGAACCAGTCCTGGAACCTCCAGCTTGGCTTTGAGCTCTGGGCTGCTTCTTTGGACTTAGTACTTTCGCACTATTGCTACTACTAGAGTTGCCGCTGTGAGGTGATTGCTCTGAAACAATAACTAGTTTTTAAGCATCTCCTCTTGAAGGCCTGAATTGTAATTTTAAGAAGGTCTGGGCACTTTTTTTTTTTTTTCTTTCTTTTTTTTTTTTTTTTTTTTTTTTTTCCTTTTCTTGGTACTCATTCTCTGTTTTGGAGACCTGACCAAGATGCTTATGCACAAGTTTGGCCCTAACTGGTTGAGCATTGGTTCCCCAGGATGTGGACCATGTCCTTGGTTCAGACCATGGAGACACTGGAAAGGGATGAGTATGTTTCTGACTACTCTTTTCTTTCCTTTCTCAAAGGCTACAGAGCTGCTGCTCCTAGACAAGACTGCTCAGTTAAGACTTGTCTTCATTTGGGCTGGACTTGAATTCCAAGGGCCTGGATTTTGAAGGCTCTTCCCAGGAGCCTCCCAGTCCTCTTCAAATACTCCCATTTTTTTTTTTTTTCACTGATTTGCCAGGGAGAAAATTATCCATTTGACTGTGTTTTCAGTGCCCACTACTTTCCTGAGGTTTTGTCTGTGATGATTTATTTTCCAGCTAGAAAATTAGCAATAAGTCTTCATTTCAATCTCTTTAAAGTGTTCTTATTGCAGCAGAACTCAGAGCCAAGAGTGGGCCTTGGCTCCTGAGCTTTAAAGTTGCATCAAGGTTAAACTTAGCAGCAGCAAAGTGCACATGGAAAGTTGTATCTTAAGTAGCCCACCCAGATGAATCTGGGAGGGAACCTTACCTGGGGCTTCCTCCTTTACCCAAAGTGGGAAGGTGGCTGCCCATTGTTTCCAGAACAAATATATGACAAAATGTGTGGGTGTTTTTTAATCTCCTTTTCATAACACTAAGCTTATTGTGAATTGTAAATTGCATGAAATAAACCTGTTTTCCCTTTTAAAACTTTGGTTTGATCTGGTTTGGTCCATCTCTTGTGTTTCTACTTGTATTTATTCATTGACCCCTTCTTGAAGACCTGCCACTTGTTCAGCTCTGTTCTGAGCACCATGTGAAATATTGAAGAAGTGAGATTGCCCTCACGTTGCTTTTAGCCCACTTTGGAAGATGGGCATGAGAAACAGTGAGCAATAAACTTCATGGAAAACTTAGTGAATTGTCCAGACCAATGATTTAATTAAATGTAATTTACTCCATTGAAGAAAAAGATCTTCCACCAATGAAGATTAGCAACTGCTGTACAAGGTAGAGTCTGAACTGCCTGGGTCTGTCATCAGCCTCTGTGCCCAAGAGGTATAAGCCAAGATGTGGGATAGTTTTGTCTGACACATTTATTAAATTTCTGGTTTTACATACATTTGTATGTAAAACATTGTACCAGCACATACAGAGATGAAAAAGGCTGGTCTGTGGTTTTTGAGGAGCTCGTAGTCCACGAGATTAAATGTGGACCTAGAACTGTGATATAAGATAGGAGTAAATAATACAAAGGATGTGTCTAGAAGTGTTGAAATTTAGAGAGAACATCAAGTTGGGAAAGGAGGCTGTGGCACTCATCCAGGCAAGAAAGGTGAAGACCTAAACTATTCTATTGGCAGTTTAGAGTGAGGGGAAGGGAAAGTGTGGGTGGAGTGTGCTGTGGAGGTAGAATTAGCAGGGCTTGGGGAGCTAAGAGAAGCAAATTGCCAAATCTCTGTGGATCCATTTTATCATTAGTTAAATTAAGGGTTGAACAAGATAATTTCGAAGATCGTTTTTGGGTAGTGGAAAAGAGTACAAACTTGGGAGTCAGTAAACCTGGATTCCTGAAACAGCCCATTCTCATGTCGGAGAGCTCTAGTTATTAGGTACAACCCCCCCCCTCCACTATTGGCCCTACTTTTGCCTTTCAAGGCCAAGCAGCCCAATTTGATTCCTTACCCTCATGGAAGCCCTTCATGTACTGTGAAGTAATTGGGCAGAATTTCCAGGCAGGAGGATTCTAGGCTTTGCAAAATGGAATGGTAAAGAAAGCTTGCTTTTTCCTTTCCCTTCCAGCAAAAGTGCCAAAGGGCTCTAGCCATTGTTCTTTGTTTTCTGGGGAAACCCCAGGAAAGCATGGCATTGGGCCAAAGGATCATGAATTAGTATGGGGTTGTGATCTTGGCCAAGTTTGACATCATCCCTATTCCCCACCCACAGATTCTCATTGATGCCGTTTCCCATCTCCAGAACCCCCAGGACTAAAAATTCACAAATTATGTGGGTATTGGAAAGACTTTAAGAGATCACCTATTCCAATTTCACTTAACTGATTGGAGAACTGAGACCTATAGTTTGCTGGAGCCTTTTGTTTGCTGGGGGCTACAACCATTTCTTGTTTGGGCCACCACCTAGAGCTCTCCTTGGTTCCTCCCTTCCTTGAGGGAAATTTCCTGGTGACATGTGTTGACAGTTTGGCTTGCCACTGAATCGCTCTTAGATTTAGGTCATGTGACTTTTGCTGGGAGGCCATTAAATATCTGCAATCCTCTTAGAAATCACGTCTCTTGTTTTCTAACTTTTTTCAAGGCTCTGGACCTACGACTCAGAGCTTCTGACTCAAATCACTGTTCTTGTTCCTTCCTCTTCTGTTCAGACCCAGGGATGGTTCCCCAGCTAATAGTAATAATACTGTTTTTATGATGTTTTAAAATTTAGGAAGCACTTTCCTCACAACTGACCTCTGAATATATTATTCTCATGTTGCAGATAATGAAACTGAGGCACAGAGGGATAAAATGCTTTGCCCACAATCGAACACCTGGTCAGTAGCAGACTGGGCTCACCCAAATCTTCAGGTTTCCTAAGTACAGTACTGCTTCTGTGATACCTCCCTCACCCTTTCCTAGTGCTACTGCTTCTGTATTTACCCCCAAAGCCTCAGGTCATCCCACATTACATAGGACCAGTTTTAATAGCCCTAAGTATATTCTTGCCCTCTTTATTCCCTCCTCATATCCCAGGTGTCTTTCCTTAAGCTAAGGCATCTAGCAATGGAGAGTATAGGCTTTATTAATGGGTGAATATAATAAAAATAGGCTTATGAGGAATAGAAGGGATATTTACAAATATACAGCATTGGCTGGTTGGCTTGTGAAGGGAAGATGGTGCCCTGAGGACTCCCTGCAGTGCCAGCCTTCCCTGAGGGAGCATGCTCCTAGTAAAATAGGAGTAGGGTCCTTTTCACTAGCTCCCGGGTCTGGGATCTGAAGTTCGAAGATTCCCCTTTGTTCACATTCCCACGGGGTAAAGGGGCAGGCCAGGAATGGGCAGGCAATCCAGGGGCTAGAGCCTCTCTTCCTTGGCAAAGGTGGGTCTGGTTCAGCTCAAAAGGTGAGCAGAACAGTGAGGCTGAGTAGCAGGGCATGGGCGACCAGACCAGGAGCAAAGCTTGGTGGGTCTACCTGCTGACCTCGGGGCCCTCTCTTCCTATCGGAGCCAGATTTGAATTGCAATTCTGGGATGATCCTGTGGATCCAGGCATGGTGGGAAGCAACTCGGATGTAGACTCCTGGGCGGTTACGACGGGCACAGCCTTCTCCCCAACTGATCACACCAGCCTGGAGCCAAGAATGACCAATGCAGCAGACCAGGGGTCCCCCGGAGTCACCCTGTAGAAAGGAATTTATGGTTAGACATCCCCAAAGAGAAATTTTTATAGCACCTACTATGTGCCAGCACATAAAAAATGCTAAGCATTTTTTACAAATACTTACTCCTCCCAACAGCCCTTCAAGGTAGGTGCTATCATCCCCACTTTTTTATAGTTTGGGACATGGAGACAAACAGGGTTAAGTGAATTATCCTGGATTACATAGTAAGTGATTGAGGCTACATTTGAACTTGGCTCTTCCTGAGTTCAAGCCTAGTGCCCTCATCCACTGAGGCATCTACTTCCAAACACAAACTAATATCACAACCCAGGTTTTTCTGCCTCTGAGCTCGGTATCTTTTTTTCGCTCTCCTGTACTCTCCATTCTTTTCTTTCCATCCCTCTTCTCCCCTCTGATCTCCTTTTTTGCTGTCTTCTTTTTTCATTTTTGCCCATTTTCCTCTTTTTTGTCTCACTTCTCCTCCATTCCCTTTCATCCTACTAATCTTGCAGAAAGCTGAAAACCCTTCCATAAGGGTTCAAATCATGTACTTCAGGAAGCCTTCCTAAACCCATCATGTTTTTATCACCCTTCCCAAGGCAGTGTTTCTGATTTCTTTGCAGTCTGCACTGGTATGTCTGTGACCTATGTGTGATGTGTATGTGTCTGTCCTGTATCTCATAAGGCTGGTATTCCCCGAATTAAGGGATGAGTTTTTTTTCTTAATTTTTTGAGATCAAGAAGATTCTGTTTGGACTTCTGTCCCTGATGCTCAAGAGAAAACATAGCTAAATTATTATCAGCTGCATATTGGACATTATGAGCTCAATATGTCCAAAACTGGAATTCATTTATTTTTCTCAAATATACTCCCTCTTCAAAATGGCCCTTTTTCTTTAAAGGACACGTTAGTTTTACAACTTTAGTGTCATTCTTTATTTCAGTCTGCCCATTTTAGAGATAAACAGGTGCAAAAAAGGGGAAAAACTTGGATAAGATTACACAGTAATTAATTGGCCCAACCAACCCTCACAACAAGATTTCCTGATACCACTCAGGCTTCTTTTCCTCACTAATTTATTTCACTCAAGAATCTACATACGAGGATTATTCAGTATTAGAAATTGAGGACCCAAACTTCTATCCTATCAGAAACTCTAATCAATCTTTGTCCCAGTCTTCTGGTGTAGGAACATACCTTGCAGGCATCTTTCTTCCCTTCTGCATACCCAGCACACAACATGTCATCTTGGATGGTTTTGGGTAGTACTCCATTGTCTGAGTCCTTGTTATAGAGGATGTTGCACTTCTGTCTATCAATGATGGGCACGGCCAACTTCTGTAGAATTTGGGGGCTAGGCAGGTTATCTAGAGAGGGACCCCAACACTGAGTCATAGCTTTCCCGTAACATCCCACACCTGCTCCCCAGAATAAAAACACTTCATCTCTTTTAATTATTTTTCTTGTTTCTGTTTTTCCCAACTCATTCATCATCCTACTGCTGCTTTTTTCCAGATTCTCATCTCACTTAAAATGTGGAATGGAACTCACACTTTTCAGATTGGCTAAGATGACAGTTCAAAATAAAGATAATTGTTGGAGATGTGGGAAAATGGAGACACTAATACATTGTTGGTGGAGGTGTGAAATGACCCAACCATTTTGGAGAGCAATTTGGAATTATGCTGAAAGGGCTATTAAACTGTGATCCAGCAGTGCCATTACTGGGTTTGTATTCCAAGGAAATCATAAAGGAGGAGAAAAGGAGCCACATGTGCAAAAATGTTTGTAGCAGCTCTTTTTATGGTGGCAGAGAGTTGGAAAATGAATAGATGCCCATCAATTGGGGAATGGCTGAATAAGGTGTGGTATATAAAAATAATAGGATAGTCTATAAAAATGATATAGATGGTATAAAAAAATTCTATATATAAAAAAACTGATTTTAGAAAGGCCTGGAAAGATTTGCACAAACTAATACTGAGTGAAACAAGCAGAACCAGGGATACATTGCCCACAGTAACAGCAAAATTGTGCAATGATCAACTGTGAAAGACTTAATTCTGTTCAGCAGTTCAGTGATCCAAGCCAGTAAACTTTGGATAGAAAATACCATCTACATGCACAGAACCATGGAGATAGATGTAAATCAACACATGCTGTGTTCACTTTTTTTTTTTCTCGTGGTTTTTCTCTTGCTCTGATTTTTCTCCCGCGATTCATTAAAAGTGTATTTTTTTAAAAAAATTTGTATATGTGTAACCAGAAAAAAAATTAAAAATAATAATTTATACCAAAAAAAAGTAGAATAAGGGAGAGAAGAAAGGTTAATATGGGAGGTGCCTTAAAGATTATGCATCTCCATTGTTCATGGACTTTACAATCTTGGTTTTTAAGCTGTTAATGAGACTTGCAAGCTCACTGCTATCCAGTTTATGGGCCAATTAACAATTAGACTTCTTTACCCCACTGGAGTGCCAAGGTAGCACAGAAGTCAGAACAACTTGGAAAAAATTTTTAAATTTCTTGATGCTTTTTATGCTATTTCCCCTCCCTACTTCACAGTCTTTTCAGGTACCCTATTCTTTTTCTGGCCCCAATCCTCTCCCTACTACTATTAAATTTCCTTGAAAAACCTCAATCTGCCTCTTTCCTCAGTTTACCTTGCTCACTGGGACTGCCCCAGCCTGTGACCCAACAGTTCATCCCTGCCTCAAACTTGACTTCAGGGTCAGGGATGCACACAGGCAGGATATGGTCAGTAAAGGTCACCGGAGCCTCCAACTGGACCAGGGCCACATCAGCACTGGAGGCCATGCCCTGATACTGGGGATTGCTTTCCACTCTCTTTACTCGAGCATACATGGCATGAGGCCCAGGATTCACCAGCTGCCGGGCCCCTAGGAGAACTTTGTACAAGAAAGTTTCCGAGGTACTGATAGAGGAAAAAGACAAAATAAAATCAATAGTAAGTAACAAGATTCACGATGATGGTGAGCAGTCATAGAGGGGAAGGAGGAGGGACTTCTTAGGACAATTGCAGGCTTGAGCTAGAGGGGATCTTAGAGATCATTTAAGCTATACCTTCATTTTAGAGAGAAGCAGGCCCAGAAAAACTAAGTGAATTATTTAAGGTCAAACATAGTAAGTAGCAAAGTCAGGATTTGCACCCAAAGCCAAATTCCAAATTCAGTGCTTTTTCATAGATTGATTACACTAGAACTGGAAGAGTCCTTGGAGATCCTCTAGTTCATCCCCTTCATTTTGTAGATGAGAAAATTAAGTTTAGATGTTAGGCAATTTGCTTTAGGCTGCAGAAGAGGTAAATGGTGAGAGTTTAGATGTGAGCTTGGGCTCTGATGCTATGATTCAGCCTTTTTTCTATGTCACACTGTCACCCTTAGAGAAAACCTGAAATTAAGACAAGATCTTAGAATTGCATAATTCAGATTTAGGGAACAGAGTGGAAATTATACTTGACTGAATAACATTTTTGCAACATTCCCAAAAGACATCCACCTGCAAATGAAGACTTCAACTGAGGAGCAACTCATTGTCTTCTGAGGCATCCTGCTGCACTTTTGAGCAACCCTAATGCTTTGAAAATTATCTCAACGGTCAAATTAATTTAGCTCTCTGCTCCTAGTTCTGTTTCCTGGCATTAAGCAGAACAACGTTAATCCCTTTTCCCTGAAGATCTTTCAAATACTTGAAGACCGCTACCATTTCTCCTCCAAATTTTCTTATCTCCAGAATTAGTATTTCCAGGCATTTTAAATGGTTCTTGAGGTGTTCTCAGTGTTTTCTAGATTATCATTGTCCATTCTAAAATGCCTAGAAATAACACAATTCCCAATGGTGGTCTGCCCAAAGCAGGGGATAGTGTGATAATGATCTTCATTATTCTGGACACTCTCCCTTTCTTAATATAGCTCAATATTGTATTAACTTTTTAGACTTCCTCAATTTACTTTTACTTCCCATTAAGTTTGTAATCCATTAAGACCCCAATATCTTTTCCAGGTTATTTTACGTTTTCTGTGCCTCCTTTATGCTATACTTCTGAAGTTATTTTTTTTAACTCAGTTGTAGAGCTTTATATATTGAGCCCTATTAAATTTTATCAGATATGATTTGTCCTATTCTTCAAGCTTGTGGAGGTCATTTTTGCATCCTGAGTGTGTCGGTTATTCTACATGTCTTCCAGTTTGCATCATCAACAAATAGGATAGCCAAACTATGTATGTCTTTGTCCAAATTATTGTTAAAAATACCAACCACCACAGGATACTTTACCAAACAATCCATCAGCAAGCCTTGATTAAGTACTTACTACATACCAATAGACTCCCTTTCAAGTTGACACTGAACCATTATTGATTTCTATCAGACATTAAATTAATTTCACATTCACCTAATTCAGTTATCTAGTTTATGCCTCTCTGTCTGTCCACAATGATAACCTCAGAGTTTTTACTAATTTTTTTTTTTTGCTGAAGTTTAGAAGAACTAATTATTGTTAGTTTTTGGCCCTATTGGCTAATTTCATTCTGTTCTTTCCATTATAAGGAGTGTTCTCTTTATCAGAGAAACTAGGCAAAAAATAAGACGAGTAATTCTATTTTCCCTCTATTATACATTATCACCTTGCTTAGTCCTACGTCGTCTTTTATCCTCCTATTCCAAAATAACTTTAAAAACCAACCTATTTTTGTTATATTAACTTTAATAACTCATTTTGAATTTTAATCCTCCTGACACTATTCCTATAGGACTGTGCCAGTTTTGTATTTACACTATTTTATCTTTTGCTGTCGTCTTCAGTACATTTCCCTTTAAAATCTGAATTAGTTGATTAATTTCTTTTGGATTAATCACCATCCATATTTTTCAGCACTGTCTTTTATTCTTCATTGGAATTTTTCTGAAATTGTGAGAAATAGTCCTCATAATTTCATTTGTGAGAATTTCCTTTTCCTTCTGAAGGGAATTTTGCTCCAGAATTTTAGGCTATGGGACTCCTACTTAATCTTTCATTGAATTCTTTGAAGTCTGTTTTCTGATTTTTGATGCATGTCAGATCATGTACCTGGCTTTCCTTATTACCTTCATTGTGAATTCTGAGATAGAAGCATCACATCTACTTTCTAGTTCCAATCATTTCTACTTTAGTGATCAATTCTTTCTCATTGATACTCTGATTGCAAATCCAGTGCTCTTTTTGTACTATATAGTATTTACCCTATTTTCATTCTTAGATTCACAGTTCATCAGAGCTGTGGTGATCCACTGTCCTCCTTGTTTCAAGGATGGATCCTGAAGCCAGAGAGCCAAAGAGACTTTCACAACAAGGTTCCAAAGTAAGGTTGAAACTAAAACTCATGCTCAATTCCATTGCATTACCTGTAGGTTGTTACTAATGAGCTATGATTTCAAAAACATCTTCCTTTTTTCTCATAATTATGCTTGAACTTCCACCATTAAAGTCAGTCCTTTGCTTTAAGAATATTCTCCTCTGAAAACTGGGACACTGATACATTGTTGGTGGAATTGTGAATGGATCCAACCATTCTGGAGAGCAATTTGGAACTATGCTCAAAAAGTGATCAAACTGTGCATACCCTTTGACCCAGCAGTGTTTCTATTGGGCCTATATCCCAAAGAGATCTTAGAGGAGGGAAAGGGACCCACATGTGCAAAAATGTTTGTGGCAGCCCTTTTTGTAGTGGCTAGAAATTGGAAACTGAATGGATGCCCATCAATTGGAGAGTGGCTGAATAAATTATGGTATATGAATGTTATGGAATATTATTGTTCTGTAAGAAACGACCAGCAAGATGATTTCAGAGAGGCTTGGAGAGACTTGCATGGACTGATGCTGAGTGAGATGAGCAGAACCAGGAGATCATTATACACAGCAACAAGACTATATGATGATCTATTCTGATGGACATGGCTGTCTTCAACAATGAAATGTTTCAAACCAGTTCCAATTGTTCAGTGAAGAAAGCCATATACACCCAGGGAGAGGAATATGAAATGTGGACCACAACGTAACATTTTCATGCTCTCTATTGATGTTTGCTTGCATTATGTTTCCCTTCTCATATTTTTTTTCTTGTAGATCCGACTTTTCTTGCACAGCAAGATAACTGTAAAATATGTATATACATATTTGATTTGTCAAGTATTTTAACATAATTAACATATAGTAGACTTCCTGCCATCTGGGGGGGGGATGGGGAGTAGGAGGGAAAATTTTGTAACAGAAAGGTCAATGTTGAAAAATTACCCATACATAAGTTTTGCAAATAAAAAGCTTAAAAAAAAGAATATTCTCCTCTGAGGATTCATTTATAATTAAGAGAGTTGATGAATTACTCTCCAGTTAGTGTAATACTGGTTTCTTGAGGGGGAGAGAGAATTTAGGAATACAAAGCAGCCATATATTGGAAAGAGATTGTGCATTCAAATGAAAGTTTCAGCTTTGTCACTAATTCACTATGTGACCCTTACCTTTTTAATACTCTGAATTCATCTACTTCAATTCCTCATTATTCAGATGTGGAAACCCCGATCCCTTCAAGTTCTGAAACTCTGTATCTCTATGTGGTTTATAGAAATCGAAAATTTCTCCAATTTCTATGATTGGGGTCTCTTGGGGCAGATTGAGGACTATATGTGTATGTGAAGGCATAGTAGTTCCCTAGGAAATAGCCCAAATACTCTGAGCACCTGAGGGGGATAGAATGTGGAAGAGAGTCCATGTTGTTTTCTGTGTGGTGTAGTGCATTTGGGCTGGGCTCCAATTTAGATCTTAATATTTACTGACACATGACAGGCAAACAACTTTACTTTCTCAGACCTTGAATTTTCTCCTCCAAAATGGGGAAACTACTTTGTAATATTTAAATCATTGTAGGAATTTGAATTAACATTATTTCCCATTTTTGCTAAAGACTTGTCTGTCCTCATCTGTAAAATGAAGAATCTGGATTAGATGAATTGTAACACTTCTGGCTATAAATCACATTAAGAATCTTTTGTGAGAATCAGATAGAAAGAGGGGTCTGTGGTTTTGAAAATTAAATGAGGGAGCAAGAGCTGGATAAAGGGTGGGACTGACCACAGGGAGATGTCAGCAGTACTGAGAAATTTTGAAGAGCATAGGCAGAGCCACAAAGTAGAGGAGAAATATTCACCTGAAGGCTTCAGGATGTGGCAAAGAGGAAACAAAAGAAGAAGAAACAAAAAGGGACTGGATTTAGAAAGAACCAGGTTTAGGGACTTGCATGAAGGACTGGGATTGGGATAGCCTAAAAACTAGGTAAGTACCAAAGAATAGCTTAAATATTCTCCCTGAGAATAGATCTCGGGATAGGGGTGGGGGTTGGGGTCCCTTTAAGGCTTAGCTCAAAAGTCATCTGCAAGAAACCTCATTAAGAGTATGACCCTTGACAAGTCACAGTCTTGTTTTCCTCATCTGTAAAAATGAAGGAGTTAAACTTGAGGTCTTAAGTTCACTTCTATATATTTATATACACACATGTATAACTTAGCATGTATATGTTATATATGTCCATATCTGTCTCTATAAGATAGTTTCTGGCTAAGAATATACACACATATGTGTGTATGTGTACATATATGTAATACACATATATACATATACATAGAGACAGACAGAGACAGGCAGATACAGAAACAGAAAGGGAGAGTCAGAGACAGAAAGAGAGGGAGAATAAGAGAAAGAGAAGCACAGAAAAAATCCTAGAAATCATCTAATTGAAATCATCTAGTTTTTAGACTTCATTTTTATAGAGGAAGGATCTGAGGTACAGAGAAATTAAGTCATTGGCTCAAGGTTACAAAATTAGTTGATGGCAGAACTGACGCTCAAACCCAAGCCCTTTAATCCTGATTTAATGTTTTTTACCATTAAACCATGATGCTTTTCTCTCTCTTTTTGTCTTTTTTTTTTATTAAAAGCTTTTAATTTACAAAATATATGAGTGATTTTTCTACATTGACCTTTGCAAAACTTTTTTTTTGTTCCAAGCTTTTCCTCTCCTGCCTCCCACCCCCACCCCAAGATGACAGGTAATCTAATACATGCTACATATGTTAAATTATATGGCAAATTCAATATCTGTATACATATCTATACAGTTATCTTACTGCACAAGAAACACATGATGCTTTTCTCAAGCAGATGTAATCATTTCTTTCTGTTAACCTCCAAAGCATTGGTTTCTATTTCTCTTTTGGTCTTTTTCACATCCTTTGGTATACTATTATTTTTATGTATGTCATTCCCTCTCCTAGGCTGTAAGGAGTCTTAAGACAGGATTGCTTCTTAGTCATTTAGATACTCTCCCAACCCCCCAAATAATGCCTTGTACTTAACTCACTATGTAAACCTTGCTCAGGAAAATTTGATAAATTGAATTTCAGTGTAAGGAAAGTTCAGCTGTGAAAACAATGATGCACTGCAACAAGTTCTCAAAACATATGAAGGTTCTCTCTAATAGAGAGATGTTTTTGGTTGCACCACTTCAATGGTGCAAGATCTATCTGGCCTATATTAAGTGAGTAAATTTGGCCTCCTGGAAAAAATACTGAACTATCAGGAGGCTTGGGTCAAAGTCATTTTACTTCTTTGGGCCTTTGTTTTTGCTACTATAAAATGGGAA
Organism: Myrmecobius fasciatus; assembly: GCA_023553655.1. NCBI lineage: Eukaryota > Metazoa > Chordata > Mammalia > Dasyuromorphia > Myrmecobiidae > Myrmecobius > Myrmecobius fasciatus. The sequence goes on along the minus strand of JAJPUD010013189.1, from coordinate 26,110 downwards.
TAATAATAATTGAGACATTTCCTACACAGTGGTTCTGTGCAGAAATGGCTTTGTAATTAATAAAGAACCCTGGACTTGGAAGCAGTACTTATTAATTTGCATCCTTGTTCTATCAAGTTTCTTTTAGTCCTTATTCATCTATTCTATGTCAAAGGGTGTAGTTAATACATGAGTCTCTGAATTTGGGAGACTTATCTATGAAGATAATCTCTGGCTAGACAGAGAAGGCATTGTGTTGCTGTTGGTGGTGCTAGAAATATAAGGAGAAAGTGGGCCTGGTAGGAATTGTAGAAGGCAGAAAGCTGTCCGTGGTGCTGAATTTAAAAAAAAAAAAAAAAAGCAGCCTAGAGAGAGGGAAAATCCAAAAGTGTAGGGGCAGTTTGACCTCCTGGCATGTGGGACTTACTTAGAGAAGCAATGAGCTGCTGTTAAGACCCACTGGTCCGTTATGAGGCTCCCGCCACAGAAGTGAGTCCCATTCCTCTGGATACTGACTTGCCAGGGCCATTCCCTCTCTAGGGCATTCTGGCCTCCTACCATTCGGTTCAGCATTCGGGGCTGGCCACAAGCTAGGAGGAAGGGAAGAATAAAAAAGATATATGTCTGTTGCTGCCCTGGGGAGGACATGTCTCTCCCACTGTAAACAAACTACCATTTTTCCCTGAGGCAATTGGAGTTAAGTGACTTGCCCAGGGTCACATAGCCAGGAGGTATTAAGTGTCTGAGGCCAGATTTGAACTCAAATCCTCCTGACTTCAGGAAATTCTCTCTGGGAAGCCATATCTGCCTCATATTTCAAGGTATGGAAACAGAATTCTTGAGTAGCAATGTCATCTAGTCCAATATCAATATGAAGTAGGCATCCCTTTGACAATGTCCTTGATAAATGATTATGGAGCTTTCATTTACACAGCTCTGTTGTTGGGGAATTAATCACCTCCCAAAGTAACCCATTCCAATGTTGTACAGCTCCAATTGTTATTGAGTTCCTTTTCAGGTTGATTAGAAATCTGCCTTCTTCTAACTCTTTTTCTGTACTCTGGGGGGCAAAGCATATAAAGTCAAATTCACCACAGTATTCATACATACAATATGCAAAGACAGCAACTACGTTCCCCGAAAATTTTCAGTTTTCTAGTTCCCCTGAGTTAGAAACCTTCTTCTGTCTGTAAATAGTTCATAATCTTAGTTCATACTCTGCTTAGTTCAACTCTGAAGCTCTAGAACATTGATTCCCTCTCAAGACCATTGGTAGAGTTTCAGATACTCACCTCTAGTTGACTCTGCTTTCTTTGTTTCTGTAGGGTAAAGATATAAAAAGAAAAGGTCAATAGCCATTGCAATTGAAAGTTCTCTTACATCTCCAAACTGAAAAATTCTTACCAGTCTTCCAGATATTCTCTTCCATCATCCTTGGTTGCAGTGTATCCTATTCCTATTCTCCAATCACCAGATTTGGAATCTATATGCTTTAAAGGAGTTCCTCCTAGCATTTTACAAGATTATCATCTCCACCTTCAAGAACTCTCAATGTATCAATCTGATAACTTGTTAGTAAAGTGTTATAGTCCTGACAGTGAGAAACAACATTGGCTATTTGATTGAATGAATAAGGGAGATACAGAATGGTGGCCCAGAAAGAATTTAGGATTAGAGTCAAAAGTCTATAACCCTAATATTTACTAGTTGTGTGGATATGGAAAATGATTTCATCTCTTCTGGGCCCAGTTTTCCCTTATGTAAAATAGGAGGTATAATTTTCTGTACTACCTCACTGCTTCACAAAATTGTTGTGAGAAAAGGGCGTAGTACTCTCTAAAGCACTATAGATGAATGAGCTGTTATTTACTGCCAACCTCCCTTCCTCAGGTGTGAGCTGCCTAAGGGACAAGAAAAGTTTTAAATGACCTTTGGAACTCCCTTTCAGCTATAAGATCAGAAGTTTTTCTCAGCCCTCATCATTTTCCCTCAGACCTTGCCCTGTTCCCAACATTCAATGGGTGGATTTGTTACTAGTGACCCTAGGTCTTCAGATTTGGACATTCAAATAAAACCAACCAGATGGAGTTGAGAAACAGCCTCAGCAGGAAGTGGACAGGCCCATGATTGGAACTCATTTGTATAATTAGATCATTAATTCAATGTATGGGGCTGGGACAGTTAGGATGTACGATGTGCCACTGTACTTTTCTTTTTTTGGGGGGGGGGGCTCCAGATACAGATATCATTTTCAGAATGGGGAAATAGAAGTACCGGGGAATGGAGGGAAAATAAGAAGAGAGGAGAGGACAGAGAAAAGTAAAAGAAGTGGAAAGGGGGAAAGGAGACAGAGATAAGGAGGTAGGCTGGGTGAAGAAGTTGACAAGGAGTAAATAGGAAGCTAGGCCAGGGTAAGAAATGAATTATTCAAATGTAGGAAAGAATTTAGTAACTTTCCAGAAATGCTGACCTATGATTCTTTTGACAAATAAGAGAGTAGGCATGTGACTGGAAGTCAGAAATGGTGTTAGCCCTGAGTGGACAGTAGTCCCAGAAAGCCCCTGAATCCTATTTTAGGTCAGGAAACTTCTCTATTACAACCTAGTTACACTCACAGATTAATGTTTATTAATTTAGTGTCAGATTGGTAGGCTTATTGTCTAGCTAAGATATCCATGTCAACAAACTGGAAACTTTAACTGGGGAAAGGAATAGAGGGAAGGGATAATTGTAAAACCTAGAACTTTGGAAGAGGGGCAGGTTGAGTGAGGCGCTATTTGAGGTGCTCTGAGAGAGTACTGGAGAGCATCATCAAGGTCTTGGGAAAGTAAAGAGAGTGAGGATAAAAGGAGGGGGAAAAACTGAAAATATGAAACTTGCCCACTCAGCCCACCAAAGGCAAAAGCCTCTGGTAATAGCAACCTGCCACATGGCTCTGGACTTGAAAGTAATTGTCTGTCTTATATTGGGAGACAAAGTTCAGGAAAAGGAATGAGATAGATGGAGGTCGATACTACAGCTAAAGATAGAAAAAACTCAGAGAAGAGGAAGAATTGAAAGCTACAGACAGAAAATGGGAAACCCTGACATACACTCAGAAAACAAGACAGAAACGAGAGATAGGCAGACAGAGAATGCTAAGGGCAGAGCACATAGAAACTCTTGCTCTGAGTCAGTTTGTATATTATGTGAAACTTGTGGGTAGGGGTGGGATAAAAGGGAACTGCACTTTATTCAAGTTACCCCAAGATTCTTGTCTCTCAGCTCAAAGCCCTTCCTCCAGCCTCCATGGCCTTTGATTTTAAGAAATGAATTTCACTGTTCCTTGCCCTTATAGGTAATAATAGTAATTACCCAATAATATCAAGAGCAATCACATCTAATTATCTGTCATTATTATGATTGTAAAAGGTGTATGGTCACTTATCTCAAAGGAAAGCAATTATCATTGCAACAATAGGTCCAATAAAATGACCCAGGAGCTAGAGGGAAGTCCTGGAAGAGGAAGAGGAAGAAGAGGAGGATAGAATTCTAGGGTTTCAGTAACAGAGCAGAACAAAAAGAGCAGCACAATTTCCAAAGCATATTTTCTTAAAGCCACCCAAGAGAGCATGTATCCCCCACAGTATCCCCAGCAGTCACAAGATGATGAAACTGTACCAAATGGCCAAGGCCCATCCCAGGGAGGTGACACCGGGACAGGGAAATGCAGTTGCTTCCAGAGAAGGGTGTGTTGGCCAGTGGAATGTAGTATGATTTTTCAGGGCAAAGTGCACCCAAGGGAAGGGAAGGCAAAATCAGGAAAGGAAAGAGTGTCTCTTTAGATGTTTGTATGACCTCCCACCAACCCAGAAGTCTTGACTTCTGATGCTGTCCTTCAGCTCCTTAGTGATCTTTCCCCTTATCCCCTAAACTGATCAGAGTAACCCTATCTGACCCTAATTAACTTGAGATTTGGAAACCAGGGAAGGCTGGCACCCCACCCTCTTTCTACACTTTTCTTTGTGGTCACAATATCCTCAGAGCTTAAGCCTGAAGCCAGCTCTCCAGCCTCAATATCTAAGATCCTAACCATCCTCCCTTTCCTTACACTGCAGATTATAAAGGATCTGGAAGCACTTAGGTCTACAAGGGACCATAAAGGCCATCTAGTCTTTCATTTTGCAGATGAGGAAACTGAGGTTCAGTGAGCTGAAGAGATTTGTACAAGATCACACCATTAATAAGCAAGAGATGTGAAATCTGAACCCATGCCATCTAATTCCAGATCTCCTTTTCACAGGGCCATATTGCCTCTAGGTGCTCTTCTCCTCCCCACCTACGTGATTCCATTCTCTAGCCTCCCACTCTGTCAGATCTTTCTTCCCACTCACAGTCTTTTTCTCCTACAAAGCTATATCCTCTACCATCCTCTTCAGCCCTCAAACTGCATCTTCCTACTCAGCCCCTCAGCTTTCTTCTTTTCATCCTTACCAACCCCATCCTCCAGCCTCCCACTGACTCCCCTTCTAATCTCCAATTTACTCTTGACTCCTATTTTCCTTTCTCTTTCCAAGTGAAAGAAAGGCATTTAAATGTACAGCTTTTCTCTTCCCATTTGGAGACTAGTAACTCTGTCCCACACCCATCCCCTCTCCGGTGCTACTCAGTCCTAATTTGGCCTGCTGGCTGATGAAGCCTAGACCAGGGACGGCCTCTCCCTTCTTTGTGGGTCCCTTGGGTCCTACTGTTGCCACCTTCACACCCTCCCTCAGGAATGATGACAAATGGGAAAGGGTGTTTTCCCCAGGTCATGGTGATCTTTCCCTTCCCTAGCTTACCATTACCTTCTCTTCAGGCCCATGTCTACCTTAACATGACTAAATCATTTATCCTAGTCATGGAAAACTTAGATAAGAGGAAGGGGAGTCATTTAGCATGGTATAGTAGAAAAAAAGCAATAAACTTAGAGATAGGTGGGACCAAGATTGAAGCCCTGGTTTTAACATTTGCTAGCTATTTGAGTATAGGCAAATTATTTAAATTTTTTAGCCTCAGTTTCTTTATCTTTAATATGGGGGTTAAACTTAAACTACATACTTCATAGAGTTGTAAACCTTAAGGTGTTATATAACTTTTTCAGTTATTATCTTAGGACTTCAGATTTTATAGGGTATGACTGTAGGGATCTCTATTGTTGGAGGGCTTTTAAAGTCTTTTTCTTTTTCCAAACCCAGAAATTATGTTCTCTATTCCCAGAGGTACCCCTAAATTCTCAAGAAACAAACCCAAACCTTTCTGAACTATCTAAGGCTATGGAGAAAACGCTCCTCTGAAAACTTTGGGTTTTCCTACCCTTCCGGGCTACTTTCTGCCATGGAGTCTGAGTTGGGAGGAGGGTATTAGATGGGGAGAAAAGACATTAGAAAGAGACAGACTTGGGCATACTCTGGGAGAGAAAACAGAAAAGGAAGATAGAAAACTTGTCAGAAGAAAGTGAGGAAACACAGAATTCAACTTATAGATAAAAGAGGGGTCAGAGACCCATAGAAATCCAGAGATGAATTGAGAGAATGAGACAGAAACCAAGAAAATATATGATTGGAGAAAAGGAAAAAAAGGTGGGAACTCAAAAGGACGAATGAAAAACATGTGAAAGAAAAAGTGAAGAAAATAGAATCCAATTACTTTGCCCTTTTGTTCCCAGCTTGCCTTCTTGAGGTCATATTCTCCCTATCTATCATCCCCAATCCTTGCCCTCTATTCCAACCCAAATATTCTGGACTCTAGCTTCTGAAGACTCACCAAAATGAAGGAGAAAGAAGAGGGCCAGGGCTTGGAGCTGCCTCATGCCTTCTGGTCTCAGAGAGCTGGGGGAGTAGGACTCCTGGGTTCAGGGAGGGGCTCTGGGCTGGTTGGGTCAGCGAGACAAGAATGGTTTGGGGAGCACTGAGCTTCCAGGCTCCATGAAGCAGGGGGTTATATCCCGGGAGGTGATTGCCTCCTTGGAAATGCCACCAGACCAGTTCGCCCAGTTCCCTTTCAATTGCCTCTCCTTCAGGAACTGGAGTCTCCTGAAGAGTAGGTGACATTTCAATGACCCTGCCCTTCTGAACCCCCTGAACTTCTATGGTCAGAACCAGAGTCCCCTGACTGGCCCTGACCTTGCATTGCAATGGATTGACCTTAGAACCTTTATATCTGTTTTATTCTCCTAGTTTAAACAAGAGGTATAACTGGGAATTATAGAGCTCATCTTGGTTACTCTGGAGAAGGTGGACACTTGGGTCCCTGGGCAGAGGAGTGAGGAGGAAGACAGAGGATTGGAGAACAGGAACCTTTTCAGAATGGGCAGGGTTTAAGAGGGGTGTACAGGAAGTCTGGGTTTTGGGAAGGTCTGGATCAGCAGTGCCCCAATTCCTTTGTGGTTATTGGTTTCTGGGTGGGAGGGACCCTCTCCCCCAGGCTTTGAAGACGTGAGGACTGGAGAGTGGAAGTAGACAGACTCCTGGAAGGAAGTAATTTAGGGAATGGGGTTGACGTAAAAGAGACAGTAATAGGAGCCACTTGTTAAAGCAGGCAACTCCTCTTTCTTTCTCCATATAGCTGGGTCCTCGAGCACAAGGTCAAAGCTAGAGTTTCTTAGTGTAGTTTCTTAGTAGCCTTAACTGCATTCATCCCCTCATCCCTTGAACCTTTCCCAAATCTGCTTCATTCTTCATTTTAGATATCCCTATTCTCCCAGAAATAAAGTCTATTCAATTTAAGAGCCATGCTCTGGCTCATACCCTTCCCCCCTTTCTGCTTATCCCTCTCCAATTCCCTTCATCTTTTTTCTCTTCCTCCCTGCATTCAAATTGCTGGATTGTAAGGTCCATTCAGTATTCAACATTCTGTGTTCTGAAGCCTTTTTGTAGAATCAAAATACAATAGATTTAGAGCTAAAAAGAACCTTGGAAATTATATAGACCACCCTCAAATCGAAGTCAACCGATGTTAAATGATGCTCATTTTTATGAATATCTCCAATAAACAATGCCTCAGTTTCTGACCCAGCCTATCCTTATGTTTAGGGAGTTGTGTGTGCTTGCATCTTTCTGGACTCCCACCAGTACTCTGCCTTGGTTTTGGTATCATTAGCTATGAGGGGAAGAAGGATGATGACTAGGAAGCCTTCCAGTTGTCCAATGTCACCTAAATATTAAGTGACCGACCTTGATGCTCTAACATACCTTTTAGACCTAAGATGTCCTTTTCTCTAAAAGCCTCATTAGCTTTGCCATTCTGTGCTTTTTTTTTTGTTAGATAGATCCCATCCTGTTCTAAGCATTTGTGTTCTGTATTTTGTTTTATTTATTTTTATAGTATTTTACTTTTCCAAATACATGCAAAGATAGTTTTCAACATTCACCTTTGCAAAATCTTGTGTTCCAAAATTTTCTCCTTTTGCTTTCATCCCCTCTCCAAAAAACAGTAAGCACTCTGTTATGGGTTAAATGTGCAATTTTTCTAAACATATTTCCATATTTGTCATGCTGTGCAAGATCAAAGGGGGGAAAAACATGAGAAAGAAAAAAAAAAGCAAACAACCAACAACAATAAAAGGTGAAAATACTATGCTTTGATCTATATTTGGTCTCCATAGCTCTCTCTCTGGATGCAGATGGCACTTTCCATCACAAGTCCATTGGAATTGCCTTGAATCACCTCATCGTTGAAAAGAGCCAAGTCTATGTTCTGTATTTTAAAAGGTCTCTCTAGCTTGATAGAATTTTAACATTTTAATGTTTAACTTTGTTCTAATTTCAAAGTTTCCTTCTAGCCCTGACATTTTCTGTTCTCTGATTTATGGACCTTTCTAGCTCCAATATTCTTAGTTGGACAAAGTCCTTCCAGTACTGACATTCTGTGATTCTAAAATTCTGACTTTTGGCTTCTGTAAGTATTTGTGCCCTGCAGGCATTCTGAGCACAGGAATGGAAAGCATGGTAATGAAGAAGAAGGTAGTGGTTCATGAAGGAAACCACAAAAACTATCAAAATGGGGAAGGAGCAGTATGAATACCGCTGGAGATTCTCAGAAGGAAGTAGGTTGGTACACACGTGAGTCTGGTGTACTTAGCTCCTTTCTTTGAGCTGAAGCCCACCAATGAAAGGAAATGGGTGACCTCTATTGGCAATGCAGTAGTAATGCTGATTATGGAGAGGAGAGGGATATTTAATGAAGAAGCAGAGCAGAGGCTGCAGGGGAAGCCAGGAAGCTGTGGACAACCCCTTTTCTGAAGAATCCCTTTCTCTTTATTCATCACCCTCCCTCCTTGTCCATTCACTTTCTCCCTTTCCTTCCCTTTTTGTGACTAGATCTCCCCACTTATTTTTGGATGTGTGGAGAACTGTGCATGGTCAGATGTTAGTAAACATTTATTAAGCATCTAAAATGTATCAGGGATGGTGGATTAATCTAGGGATACAAAAAGAAGCAAAAGACAATTTCTTTCCTCAAAGAGCTCACAATTTAATGAATTTAAGTGTTGACAAATTGATAAAGAAATTTTTCTCATTGAAAATGAAATCACAAAATCAAAGTAGAAATTTAATAATAAACATTAATGCAAATAACTATACTTGCTTAATAGCTACATTTAAAATAATTAGATTTGAGAGGGGGGACTAGGTAAAAGAGAAGATTCTTTGCTTCAATTGTTACCTAGCCTTAATCACTGAATGGGTGTGGCCTTGGCCAAACTGAGACTTGTTGAAATCCTCAATTTTAAAAGGCCAAGGTCTCCCATTTCATCTCTAGTTATCTCGATTTATATGTCACTGGACCTTGCACAGTTCTCCCACACTTCAATCCAATTCACTTGCATGTTGTGGCATTGCTTCCCTGATGTCATGGTTCTCTTTGACAATGAAGGTCAAATAGTAACAATAACAATTGAACAACCATCTTAATTTCTTATTCATATTTCTTACATCCTGAAACACCATTCCCATCTCTTATGCCCTTGAAAGATGTTCAGTCTGAAGTCTAACTCACATTCTAGTCTTCTTTAGTGTCCATCCTGTGAGTTTTTCCTAATAGAGATAATGAGCCACTTCCTATAATCATCTTCCATCTTTTTTAAAATGAGCTCTGAAGTTCTTCTGAGTTTTACTTTGCAAAGCTTAAGAGCTCCATTTGCTCTTTCAGCCTCCACAATTAAGTCCTTGGCTCAGACTAATGGCTGGGCTCATCTGTGATCTTCCTAGTTCATTTGTTACTCTCCTCCCCCCTCACTTTCAACCCAAGCACACCTCTCCATCAAACTCCTCTTTTCTCACCCCTAGATTCTAGCCCCAGTTTTGTCATTTATTAATTTATTGTGTGATTTTTGTAAAAGCCTTTTCCCTCTTTTAGACATATGAGCCTCCTCATATGTAAAAATGAAGGTTTTGGACTAGATGATCAACTTAAATGAAAACAACACTAGATTTGGGGTCAGAAGAACTATGTTTGAATGATGGTTCTATTATTTATTGTCTTGTGGCCTTGGAAAAGTAATTAAATAAAAAATAATTTCATCAAATATTTCCCAATTATGTATAAACTTTTTTTTAGCATTCATTTAGAAATTTTTGAGCTCTAAATTCTCTCTCTCCCTCCTTTCTCTCCTCAACCCATTCAGAAGGTAAGCAATACAAGTTATATATATGAGGTTATGCAAAACATTTCCATATTAGTCATATTGCAAAAGAAAACACACACACACAAACAAAAGAAAAATAAAATTTTAAAAGCATTCTTTGATTTGCACTGGAGTTCATATGGTAGATAGCATTTTCCACATTAAGATCCTTTGGAATTGTCTTGGATCATTATGTTAATCAGAGTAGCTAAATCTTCCATAGTTGATCATTGCTGTAATATTGTTGTTACTGGGTACAATGTTCTAGTTCTGCTCCCCTTACTTTGCATCAATTCATATAAGTCTTTCCAGGTTTTTCTAACTGTAACTCCCTTGTTATTTCTTGCAACACATTCATGTGACTTACTCTCTTTCTGTCAGGAAGAGACCCAAATGGCTATTGACAGATATAACAAATTCCTAGACAAATTCCCAGACTATCCTGTTTGAATAGAGTGATTGTGAGGCTGTAACTCTTTTGCTTCTCCCTCAAACTTCTTTACTTTGAAATATTGATTAGCATATCTTTAGACAGGTCTGGGACCTGATCTTCCAGGTGCATTCCATTTGGTTCTTTGGCCCTTCTTCTTGAGTTCATGTCTCTATTCCTGAGGAACCTGTATTTCCCCTATAAGAAAAGTCTGCTTATGATGAAGATCTTTGCTAAATTCTTTACTGGACTAAGCCCACTGTAAAGGTACTCTTTCTCTCCCTTCTTGTAGTGCCTTCCCGCTAATGTTGTCTTTCTCCTTATTCTGGCTAACTATGGTTAGTCTGTTAAATTCCTCTATAGATCTAATCTGTCTGTCAATGGATTATCCCTACCTCAAAGAGTATTTCCTTTCCTGTGATTAATTGTAATTTCCTCTGGGGAATTTATCTTTCATATGCTCTTTCAACTCTATTTCATATTGAACCAGGTGGAGTGAGATCTCTCAAGACAGTTGTGGAAATCAAGTAAGGCTTCATCTACTCCAGAATTGGAGTAGGCCTGAAGGTCCTTGGGCATTGACTCAAGGACATACCTAAGTCCCCTTCCTGTTATCTTCCCATGACAACATTTTCTTCCTACCTCGATCAAATATAGGCAGCTATATACTTATTGGCCAAAGTTCAATTTCCTGGATAGTTCTCTAATTTAGAATGTAAGACCCTCAGCCTCTAGGGATGAGGTTCAATAGTGGGAGGGGTATTTTCATTAGGGACTATTTAAAGTGTAAAACCTGTCCCAAAAGGTGCCTCTTCTTTTTGATTGCTTGTCTGACTGGAGGGATGCCTGCTTCTCTCTGAGAACATATAACAAACTTTAGTTTTGCTCCTAAAGATAATCTCCAGCTTTTTTATTAAATAGTGATCATTCTGAGCCACACAATATTTACCATTTCTGTGTCTACTATACCCCTTCATTTTGCTTGTAAACTATTCCCCTAAATAAATCTACCTTTTGCCAAAGAGAATGACCATTGTGAATTTGCCACACATTTATTTTAACTATGTATTGCTACCCCTATCCCATCAATATTAGTATTTCATCACAATCTTATAACTTGTTCAACCATCCCTTAATTGATGGGCATTCACTCAATTTCCAATTCTTTGCCACAACCAAAAGAGTTGCTATAAATATTTTTTGTACAAATATTTCCTTTTTTTTCTCTTAAATTGTTCCCTTTATTATTTCTTATGAATCTGTACAAATATTTCCTTGGGAAAGTTTATTGCCCCAGGTTTCTGTTTCCTTATCTGTAAGTTGAAGAACTTAGAGTAGATAACTTCTAAGCTCTCTTCTGACTTACATGTCCTATGATCTATGATCCCTCACCATCCTGAAAGTAGTACTAAAGAAAGCAAGACGAAGAATTGGTAGAGAAGGACATGAGTTAAATGTGACCAAGAAAAATGATGGCCAAGAAGAAGGAAAAACTTTGGTTAGGAGATCCTAATCATCTGGTCATTCTATAATTACCGGTTATCATAGACTCATAGAGCCTAGAACAACATAATAGAATTTGGAAATGGCAATCCTCGGAGGGAAGTGAATTCATGTTTCCATGATCTGCATCACCAGATGGCATGAATCATTGTCTTAGGGATAACCTTGAGAGGTTTTAAAAATAATAGGAACAGTTACAACCTCTTTTCTTCACTTTAGATCTCTAGAGTATTTTAAATGGAGTCATTCTAGAGGTGACATTCTAGAACTGAAATATTTAGGAAGGCTATGAGTATAAGACTAGCCCCTAGCCCTGTTACCTTTGGGCAAAATGGTTTTAATAGAGGAAAGCTGTGTAGGTCTGTTGAGGTTGGGAAGGGACCCCAAAAGTTTGGGGTCACAGACAAGTGTTGCATGGTATCTCAAAAGAATTTGCAGGCTTGAACCCATTTCCTAGTCAAGGGGCAAAGTTTATTGTAATTAATACACCATTACAGGCAGGCTGAATTCCAAAAGAAATTAGCAAAGCTCTAAGAGAGAGAAGACCCTTTTATTCAGCTTTCTATCACTGACATGCTAATTTTATGGCCCAGAGTGATCTCCAGAATTTGGTTATCATTGACCAGATCATCAGTCAGCAATGAGCTGAGGAGTGGTCTCCAGAATTTGATTATCACTGACAAGATTATTAGTCAGCAATGAATTGAGGAGTGGTCTTTTCAGAATCAGACATATTGTTATTCTTAGATTGGGAATATGGGAAATCCCTGAGGCAGACTCCCAAACCAGAAGATTTATGAATTAGGGACTTACTGTTAGAACAGAAGCCCCCCTAAAATCAGAGGACCCCAAAATCATATTACATCAGACCCAAATATTCAGTTCATGTGGAGAAAGGGTACTTTTGAGTCTCTGCAGGTATTTTGGGAATCTTCCTTCTGAAGTAATTACCAATGTTCTTTGGTAACAACTGGTCTTTAGGATTGGACAATTGGGAGAGCTCATATTGTATTGATTAGTTCCAGTGATGGAAGATGGAATATCTCTAAGTGGGGACCTATCAGAAGCTTAAAGTGGTGTTTCTAGCCATTTGAGATGTGGCTGTTGCCATGGATGGGATTCAGTAAAGAGAACAAATCATAGTAGCTTAGATCCTACTCCATTTGTAACCATTTTACATCTTAATAAAATGAAGTCTGCCAATTGAAAACTACAGTCTTAATTGAAAGGAAGTAGTGCTGGCAGAAGTGTTTTTGAGGTGGTTTAAGTAAAAGCTTAAAAGTTCTTTTTTATTTCAATTAAGTTTTCTCTTTTATTATGAACTTAATTGTTAACAAACATCTCAATAGAAAAGAATAAAAATGAGAGTTGTATATGAAATTCTGTGACAGTTTTTGGGGGTATATATTTATCAAGATACTTAGAAATTGCTATGTTTGTGTTTCTTTCTGTATTTTTATTTTCTTCTGTACATTTTAAATGCTTTTTTCCTTTCCTTTCTTTTTTTAGGGGGGATCTCTATCATTACTCATTAACTTAATCTCTAAAATGATGCCCCCCCCCTCAACAAATAATTTTAGTTAGGCAAAATAAATCAATACATTAGTCATGTCTTAAAATGATCTAGTCCATTACTACTTGCCAAGAACCAAAAAGCATGCTCTATTTCATCAGTATTCTAAGGTAACAATTGGTCACTGTATTGATCAGAGTTCTAAACATTTTTAAAGTTGTTTTCCTTTGTATCACTATGGCCATCATGTAGATTGTTCTCTTGGTTTTCACCTGATTATGCATTTTGAGTCCTTCATATTCATTATTTCATAAAATGTAAAAATATTTTATTGCATTTATATGCCACAATTTATTCAGTCATTCATAATCCTTAAATCCTCTTAGAGAACCATTTTGTATCCTAGAATTTGGAGGTATTAATTGATACAATAGTATCATTATCTAGAAGATAAGAAGAGGCAATTTCAAAACTGGGAAGATTACATAGGATCACATGGGCAGGAGAGATCTGAGTTTATTCAGCTTAGTGTCAACAAGTGATTGTAGTTCCCTAAAGGGAAGTTTCTCTGTGGTCTCTGCTTGCAGCATGGCATCCACAGTTTTCTAGCCCAGCAGCAGAAATAATTTTGAGACCATACAAGGGAGCCCTTACCCTGGGAAAGAGGAATTCAGAAAAGGATTTGGCAGAGAGAGCATTTGTGACATGGTAGCTCATGTAGCACAATCCTTGTCTCTATGAGAGCACAGGCTATTTCATTTTGCTTAGACATGGTCCAAAGATTGACTCTTCAATGCCTTCTAAGACCTCATTGTAGCAGATGACCTGGGTCAAGGTAATCTGGGGAGAGAGCCTCATTTCAGAAAGGGGTTGTCAATCTAGAAGATTCAATGAGTGTTAAGGGAGAGGAATACTAGGTCTTGTTTCTTACATTTCTCTAGGAAATTTGGGGTTAAAAGAAATTAACTATGACAGAAATAGAGTTCCATCAGTGTCCTGAACATATAGGTGGGGCTGAGCCTGACTCAAATTTAGATTTTTTAGTAGAACAAAATGAGATAACATGTAGACCATTCAAAAGCCTATAAAAGGTTTATTTATCTATAGCATAGGAAGGATACTCAAGCAGGATATAACATTTGGTCTCAGGACTCCATGACTTAGGGGGTCTTAGAACACCTGGCAATTCTGAAGGGCTCCACCTCAAAATCAATATGTCTTGAGGCCACCTGGAAGCTGAGTCTATAGCAACTTTCACCCTAGCCTTCTGATAATAAGGCTATAATAGCCTCCTGGTTATTGACCAATCAAGGTTTGGAAACAGATTCCTTGGCTTTTGGGGAAATAACCCACCTAATCTATGTGGGTGATTGGGAAAGACTTGGCCAATTACCCCTCAGAAAGAGGTGAAGCCAGATGAGGTTCTGGCTGAGTGCTGTCCTTGGAATTATTTGCAGTCCTGTAGGGTATGGCTCTGGCAGGCTCAGGCTGTTTGAGCTTGAAGGAGGAAGGCAAGTTCACAATGGTTTGTTTTTGTTTTTGTTTTTGTTTTTTTGGGAGACCATCAGAGTAATATGTGTAGTGTATGAGGCAGGGTAAGGAAGTCAGTTACCAGAGTGGCAAAAATGAAGTACAGTATAAACAGAGGCTCAAGGGACAAGGGCTATTTGGGGACCAGAAGAGTAGGTCATCAATAAGCTTCAAGGAGCAGTAATCTGAGGGCAGGCTGAAGTTCAAAGAAAAAAAGTGTCCAGTAAGGTCTGAGCCTCTGTACTCCCTTTTGGCAGAGTCCCATACTCCAGCATGAAAAGAAGACATATGTTTTTTCTTTATTTTTATTGAACTAAATATAAAATAAGAAAAAAAACAGACTAGAAAACAAAAGACAGAAGAAAATAAAATAAAACAGAACAGAACATTGTTATGTGCCCAGCAGAACATCAGAGAAGATTCAAAATATATAACAATAAATTTCCATTTCAAGAAAGCATATATAATAATCAAAGAGATTATATTCATGAGAGTCCATCTTTTTTTTTTTTGCTTCCTTGTAAGTTTATTCTTTTGCTCTCTGCTGTATACTTTTTACTTTATTCTTTTTTCCCCTTTCCTCCCCTCCCACCTTCCCCAAGCAGGCTACAATTAAACACAAATATATTTATATATACCTATATATGTGCATGTATAGGTATATATGTATGTATGTATATACATATGTACACACATATTCCATATATCTATATATGCATAAATGTATATACACATATATCTATGTACACACATGCATATACCTACATGTACATATACTTACATATATTCAAACACATACACATATATACATATATATATATATAATATGCATTTACTCATATGTAAATGTGCATCTAAAACAATATTAATATGACTGACATATAAAGTAGATTTTTCTCTTGATTGAATCTATATTTGACCTTGTCTAAAATTAATGATTATTAGTCCTTTTTTTTCCTAATAAGTTCTGCTCCTGTGTTGTAGTGTTTGTGTATAACTCTTATCCCTTGCCTAGCTGTCATTTAACCTACCTCTACCCATGGATCCCTCCTTTATCTTCTCTTCCAACCCTTTGTGTGTAAATGCTTTTAAGCAATTTGTCATGCCCAAGCAGGTGAACACAGAACATGTTTGTGTTCTTTTAAGCTTAAAATGTAAGGGGTTATAATTTTTCCTCTGTTGATTATCTCCGATTTATTCTGGATATGTCTTCTTTTCATGATGGAGTATGGGACTCTGCCAAAAGGGAGTACAGAGGCCACCTTGACCTTTCGTGCACAATAAGTTTTCTGCCATATTGCAGAAACACCCTTGTTGAGCAAGGAGCAGTGATGTGTGACATGGGAAAGGGATTTGTCTGAGGGTCACAGCACAATTGCTTCTAAGCAAGGATGCCTTGACAGGGCCTCTTGCCTGTGAGTAAGTTGCTCATGTGGCTGGGTTGATTCTCCTCCCATTGGCAGATACTATGCATATGTAAAGCCCACAAGCTGCTTCTCTGAATGGTGATTGGGGATTGCCTATAATTCTTTCATTGATCATGCTTGCAAAAATGTATATCAATAAGGCTGTATGACCTAACAAACTGGAGCTCTTTTCACACTCTATGAGTCTCCTGTTTCATTCATCTTGCCTCTGAGATCAAAGGGTTTTTATACTTTGAGCTCTCAATCAGGACTGGCCCAACAACCGGCGCTGAGAAAGGTGCCAGAGCGATCACTGCATCGTCAAGCACTGCTACATGGCCAAGACAACTTCCAAATGGACTCCAGAGAGAGAGCTTGCCAAGCTGTGCTGTTTCTGGACCAGACAGAGGGTGGCGGAGATAAGTAACCTAATGGAGCAGAAAGTAGGCACCCTGCTCCCTTCAGACAGGGAAGCATATATGAGGACCATATATAAATGCATAAAAACAGGAGTGCACAGTTCAATTAGGAGATGTTAGGAAATTCCTGGATATTGCTTATAAAGTTTCTCCATGGTTACCTGAGGAAGGCTGTTATAACTGTGAGAGATGGATTGTCTTTGGTGAACAGCGCACTGCTTATGATAAGCAATGCCCAAGAGAAATACAAAAAAACCACTTTACCATATATAATCTCATTAAACAAAGTTTGAAATCAGAATCGGAAAAAAGGTTAGGAACTTTACAGTTGGAGCACAGACAGGCCCATCTCTTAGCAGTAGAAGGGTCCTCTCCTGATCCTGAGGAGGACATTAGTGAATGGCATCCCCCTCCACCACCTTTAGCCCACCCTACTCTTGTGTCTTTCTGGATTTACAGCCTTTCAATGGCTCTCCTAATGTAAAGCCTAAGAATGAAATCTGGATGACAAGAATTTTTAGAACAAATTTGGTTGACTGCCACTCAAGTTGCTTACATATTAATTTATGGAGTAGGGATATTTCATACCAATTAGGGATGAAAATCACCATAGATTTTTAGGAGGGATCATTGCTGCTGCAGCTTTCACCTCTCCTAAAATGATTTGAACTACTGATACACCAGTATGGGTGGAGCAATGGCCCCTGACCAGAGAAAAAACAGCTGGTCTACATCAATTAGTACAATAACAATTAAGAGTTAGGACACATTGAGGAAGCAAACAGCTTATAGAACTCCTCTATATTTGTTATAAAGAAAAAATCTGGTAAATGGAGAATGTTAATGGATTTGAGATAGATAAACATAGTCCTGGAAGACATGAATTCTTTACAGGCATGTTTGCCATCCCCAAATATGATCCCCAGTGAATAGCCCTTATAGATAATAGATATTAAGGATTGCTTTTACTCTATTCCCCTTCACTCTGAGGACAGGGATAAATTTGCTTTCTCTGTACCAACATATAATTTTCAAGGACCTGTGAAGAGATTTCAGTGGAAGGTTTTGCCATAAGGTATGAAAAATAGCCCGATCATATGTCAATGATATGTTGATAAAGCTATTAGCAAGATAAGGAAACTACTCCAATGCAGCTATCCTCCATTACATGGATGATATCTTGGCTATTTATCCACAGCCTGAGGATTTGGAGGAGATGTTACAAATGACAGAAAGAATTAAAACAGTTAGGTTTAGTAATATCAGAAAAAATTAAAAAACAACCCTTCTTTTAGCTATTTGGGCTTTACTGTTCAGCTGGAGGGTATACATCAAAAACCTCCTGAATTCCGGACTAACCATGTACACACATTAAATCAGGTCCAAAAATTGATTGGGTACACTCAGTGGCTCAGACCTTGAGCTTGTATATACAATACTCTGATGTTTCCTTTGAATAGAATGCTTGAGGGCGATCCTTGGTTAGATTCCAGCAGTACATGGACTCCTAAAGCCCTTGATAGTATAAAGCAGATAATACAAATAACAGCAAAGGCAAGCACTCAAAGAATACTTCCACAAAAAAGGTTATATGGCTCTATTATTTTAGCTCCTGTACAACCCATAGAAATTATACATTAAAACAATGACATTTATGAATGGCTATATATCTTCAAGACAAAAAGGTCACTAGAACCATATTTATACATGGCAGCTGAAATAGCGAGGAAAACATTGCTCAGAATTATACAATTAACAGGAGAAACAGAAATTATATGAGTTAACATAGACAAAAATAGGTTAGATTGCTTAATAGCTACTTAGGAAACCTGGACCATTTTGTTAGAGTTAGGGAACATAAGAGTAAAAAAATCCTGACTCGCTATTCTATGAACAATGGCAATGGATAGTTCCCACAAAAACAAAGACACATCCACTTATAGGCCCTAATGTGTTCATTGATGCCACCAAGCAGAATAAAGTGGCCATATATTCCCCACAACTGGGCATCTCTAATGTATTTATTATACCTTACACATCAACACACCAAAATGAACTTCATACTATTATACAAGCATTGGAAATAGACAAACCCATCAATATCATTTCAGATAGCCACTATGTAGTTGGGGTGGTCCAGAGAATAGAGACAGCATATATAAAAGCTCAAACAGGACCTATCTTCTCATTGTTTCAGGAGATACAAGAGGTTATTTTAATGAGAGACCATCCTTTTCACATTCTGCACATCCATTCTCATACAGATGGGTTGGGACCTATATTTGAAGGGACCAAAATAGTGAATGGGTCTGCTTACACAAAGTATCTTTCTCTTCCCTTTAGAAAAAGCAACAAAAGCTCATGAACATTTGTATCTGTCTGCCAGATTTCTCTGGAGATTGTATGGGGTGTCCCAGCAAGAAGCAGCAAGCATCTTAAAAAGCTATGTAGCTTGTGTACCTTATTCTCGAAGACTTGTAGGGCTGGGGACTAATCCCAGAGGTGACAAGTCAAATGATATATGGCAAATGGATATTGCACATGGGAAAAACATGCATTTATGTTACAGTTGACACATATTCAGGCTTTGTAGCTGCATCCTCTTAACAAGGGGAAACTGCCTCACATGTGATAAATCACTTATTTCATTGTTTTGCCTCTATAGGTATCCCACACACCATCAAGATTGATAATGGACCCTTGTATATCTCAAAAACATTAAAATTGTTATTACAGGAATTCTTCATATATCATATTTTTGGAATTCCTTACAACCCCATAGGACAGGCCATTGTAGAAAGGACTAATTAGATCCTGAAGAGATTCATCAAAAAACAAAAAGAGGAAGAAGGAGGTAGGGTCACTCAGAAAGATGTAGATAAAGCAGTGTACACAATAAATTACTTAAAATTTGATTCAAATGATGAGCCCAGCTATGAAATACTCTCTGATAAAAAGACAGAGAATTAATAAAAGATAACATCCCATCTTCCTTAAGAAGGCCCTCTAAGAATGAGACCATGGTAATGAAAAAGAGTCCTGAAGGATGGGAGGGACCCTTTCTAAACATCTTGGGCCCTGATTGTTGGGTAAATGGCACAAGAACTGAATACCAATTCTATACTAAAGCCTGTCTGGGAGGGAAATATGTGTCCGTGTGGGGAGACTGTAACTGTTACCAAAGAAACATTAGATTTTTACAATGTTACTTGTAAATGTACAGTCAGTGATTGTTTAGAGAATGAAATTGAAAATCAGACTGTATTTGTGGTTACTAGAGCTCATGTATCAATGCTTCCTGTCAAAAGTGAGAAATGGTATCACACTAAGACTGATCTTATGTTCAATACCATAAGAGAAAAGAAAGAAACAGACCTTAGTCCCATTAGAAAAAAGGGATGTATCAGTTGTGTCATATTAGGTTTCACTTTCTTAGTTTCACTTATAACTTCACCAGTCTCTCTTGCAATGTCCATATCTAATGTACAAAACAGTATAGTATAAGCTAGATATATATAGGAGCTATATATATATATATATATATATATATATATATATATATCTCAGCAGGTTTTGCCCGACAAGCTAAGATAGATGAACAATTGTACCAGATGAGAAAAGATTTAAGGGAAGTATCATTGTAAATACAAGCAGAAGTAGAGCTATTGAAACTCCAGGCTCAATTACAATGTGACTAGAGATATACAAAGGTTTATGTAACACCCTTGCTGTATAATCATACAGGACAAGATTATGATTGGGACAGTATCAAGAGGCATTTGAATGGTTTATTTCTCAATAACACAATCGAAGATGACATAGAAAGTTTATATAAACTAACATCTGACAGAGAAGGCTTATCATGAAGATTTATTTATTTTTTAAATTTTTATTAAAGCTTTTTATTTACAAAACATATGCATGGGAAATTTTTTAACACTGACCCTTGCAAAACCTTCTGTTCCAAATTTCCCCCTCCTTCGCCCCACCCCCTCCCCTAGATGGCAGGTAGTCCAATACATGTTAAATATGTCAAAATATATGTTAAATCCAATATATGTATACATATTTATACAGTTATCTTGTTGCACAAGAAAAATTAGATCAAGAAGGAAGGGAAAAAAACATCAGAAAGAAAACAAAATGCAAACAAACAACAGCAGAAAAAGTGAAAATACTATGTTGTGGTCCACACTCAGTTCTCACAGGTCTCTCCCTAGGTGTATATGGCTTTCTTCATCACTGAACAACTGGAACTGGTCTAAATTATCTCATTGTTGAAGAGAACCATGTCCATCAGAATTGATCATCATATAGTCTCAGTTCATATAGTCTCAGTATCAGTTCATGTAGGTCTCTCCAGGCCTCTCTGAAATCATCTTGTTGGTCATTTCTTACAGAACAATAACATTCCATGACATTCATATACCATAATTTATTCAGCCATTCTCCAATTGATGGGCATCCACTCAGTTGTCTAGTTTCTTGCTACAAACATTTTTGCACATGTGGGCCCCTTTCCCTACTTTAAGATCTCTTTGGAATATAGGCCCAGTAGAAACTGCTGGGTTAAAGGGTATGCACAATTTGATAACTTTTTTTTTAATTAAAGCTTTTTATTTGTATTACATATATATGGGTACTTCCCCAGCATTGATCTTTACAAAGCTTTCCATTACAAATTTTACCCCCAGTCCCCTCCCCTCCCCTAGATGGCAGGAAGTCCACTACATGTTAATAATGTTGAAATTCTTGAGAAGTTATGCAAGAAAAATCCTATCTACAAGAAAAAAAAAGAATCACAGAAAGGCAACACAATGCAAGCAAATGTCAATAGAGATCATGAAAATGTTACGTTGTGGTCCATATTTCATATCCCTCTCTCTGGGTATATATGGTTTTCTTCAGTGAACAATTGGAACTGGTTTGAGACAATTCTTTATTGCAGAGAGCCTTATCCATCAGAATTGATCATCATGTAATACTGTTGTTGCTGTGTATGATGATCTCCTGGTTCGGCTCGTTTCACTCAGCATCAGTTCATGCAAGTCTCTCCAGGCCTCTCTGAAATCGTCCTGCTGGTCGTTTCTTACAGAGCAATAATATTCCATAACATTCATATACCATAATTTATTCAGCCACTCTCCAATTGATGGGCATCCATTCAGTTTCCAGTTTCTAGCCACTACAAAAAGGGCTGCCACAAACATTCTTGCACATGTGGGTCCCTTTCCCTCCTATAAGATCTCTTTGGGATATAAGCCCAGTAGAAACACTGCTGGGTCAAAGGGTATGCACAGTTTGACAACTTTTTGAGCATAGCTCCAAATTGCTCTCCAGAATGGTTGGATCCATTCACTGTTCCACCAACAATGCATCGGTGTTCCAGCTTTCCCACATCCCCTCCAACATTCACCGTTATCTTTTCCTGTCATCTTAGCCAATATGACAAGTGTGGAGTGGTATCTCAGAGCTGTCTTAGTTTGTGTTTCTCTGATCAGTAGTGATTGGGGCACCTGTTCATATCATGAAGATTTAAATCCAGATAAAACTGCTGAAAAAGAAATCATATATTGCTTTGATAATACCTCTTCATGGTGGTTAAAATTAGAATCATGGATTGTCCTGTGTGTTGTTATGTGTTAGTGTTTTGTTGTTGTCCTGTAATATTAGGGTGTCTTTATAGATTTTTCTCCACCATCCTTTCAGAAGTTGCAGCTCAAGAAAAGATTTTTTGCTAGGGTATGGGACCCTGCTGAGAGGGAGTACAGAGGCCACCTTGACCTTTGGTGCACAATAAGTTTTCTGCCACATTGCAGAAACACCCTTGTTGAGCAAGGAGCAGTGATATGTGACATGGGAAAGGAATCAGTCTGAGGGTCACAAGCAATTGCTTGTAAGCAGGGATGCCTTGACAGGGCCTCTCCCCTGTTAGCAAGTTGCTGATGTGGCTGGGTTGGTTCTCCTCCCATTGTAGATACCATGCATATGCAAAGCCCACGATCTGCTTCTCTGAAAGGTGATTGAGGATTGCCTACTGTTCACTCACTGATCACACTTGCAAAAATGTATATCAATAAGGCTGTATGGTATAATAAAGTGGAGTTCTTTTCACACTCTATGAGTCTCCTACCTCCTTCATCTTGTCTCTGAGATCAAAGGGCTCTTATACTTTGAGCTCTTAATAAGGATGGCTGTAATATTTTCACATACCTCTACACACACAGACACACACACACACACACACACACACATACAAAAATGTGTATAGTGTATATATACACAATATATTTATGCAAGGAAATATATATGTATATATGTGTACATTATATTTCAATATAATTGATTTTATTTATAATCCTATATGCTATTTTATGAATTTTAAAATATTATATATGTATACCCTTATGTATGTAATATATATAGATTATACTTTGCCATAATATCTGTATGCATGTGTTTATACATTTGTACAACCTATATGTATATGTATACATGTGTATATATTCATGAAGGTGAGTACATGTGCACCCATACATGCATGTGCAAGACAAAGAGTGTTAGGTGGAGTTAAGCATTACCTATGCATATGTTATGTATACACACATGTATGTGTGTGTATATATATCTATATATCTATATATTCATACATGTATATATACATTTGTTTATTTCCCAGAATGAGTTTCTTGTTTTCCAGAATGAGTTTCAGCTTTGGACAGTTCTTGGCAATCACAGGTAGTGTTTCCTGTTTGAAAACTGTCTCAGTGGCATCAGTAATGAGTGGATATCTATAAATCACATTGCAGAATCTGCATAGCATTAGTGATGTGGTTCAAGCATTAACATGATATGAGTGATGTAGACACCAGATGAAGGTAGGCACCAAAAACTGGGGTTTGATCATGTGAAGAATTCACAATGGCCATTTTCTTTGGTAGATTTATTTAGGGGAATAGCTTACAGATAAAATGAAGGGATACAGTAGACATTAGGAATGATGAATATGAAACAGAGTGGGGGAGCATACGAAAGACCAGTTCCTCAGTGGAACTCAGAATTACCTAGGAGAAAAGAATCACCCCATGAGGCTGGGGCATGCCCTTAGCTGGCAGGCTAAATCCTGAAAGGGACATAGCACCCTAAAAGAGTTAGAGCTGTAGGGAGGAGGAGTGGGTTTGGGAAACATAGTGGAGTTAGAGGAGATAACACATGGTGTGGGGTAAGGGGTTTTGGGGAAAAACTACATGAGGCAGAGTGTCATGGTGAACTAACTCAAAGGAAGACAGCAGCCATGGGATGGCCCAAAAGTAGATTTTATAGGGAAAATTTTACTTCAGGGACCTGATTGTGATTTCTGATAGGGCATGGCAAGGTGAGGCTTCCAAGAACCTTACAACAGGTGGGTTTCATGGGTTTGGCATAACTTGGATTTCAGACTGGACATCCTCCCCAGAGAGTAGGACCATGAAGCTAAACTGATTTCTATCAGAGCCTTCTCCCTGCCAGCCTCAGGGATTAATTCCTCTGCTAATCATATCTAATATTGGAGACCTCATCATCAGAAGGGGAAAGAAGTTTAGGGAAAATGTTTGCCACAGAACAAAGTGTGGAAAGCCTGGGACTTATAGAATTTCAGAATCATAGAGTTGGAAGGGACCTCATTGGCCACTGAGTCCAACCCATACCTAAAAGAAACACATACATACATATGCACACATACACAGATACACATAAGATTATATAGTACATATGTAAAATGTGTGGTGTATAGTGTATACACATACACACACAATATATACATATTTATATTTGTAACAGAAAGACTCTTAATATTCCTGAAAAAAGTGTTCTGGCCTTTGATGAGAAACTTCCAGTGAAGGGGGAATTCATCTTCTGAGGCAACTTCTTTTACTTTGGACAGCTCATCTACTTGTGAGCAAAGAAAGATCAGAAAAGTGCATCCTTTGAAGCCAGATGAGGAAAGGAAAATAACCAGCCTATAAATACACAGTCATCACTAAGGGTATTATGTGGCTCAAAGAAGATAATGGATGTAAAGCACTTTGCAAACTTTAAAGTGCTTTGTAAATACCAGTTATTATTATGTTGTTATTATTTATTATTCACCTTCATTCACCAGATCTATTTGCTATTGAATCCATTCCTTGCCTGACCTTCTATTGAACTCCTGTTGAGCTTAAGCAATGTTTATAGGATAATACAGGGTTTGCCTGTAAATGATTAGCAACCAGGCAGGCTGGCATAGGGGTGGAGGAGATGTAGACAGTACAATTTTAAATTTAATTTACATTATTAACTTTTAACATTTAAGCAACCAACCAAACAACTTATTAAGTCCTGATTTGTACTGATTGTGAATTTCTGCAATGTAAATACTCATACTCCTGGCCACAGTCCACGTAATGCTGATAAATAATTCTGCAGAAATACTATGTGATATGAAACAGTATTATGTGGCAATTTGTTTCCTAGGAACAATGTTGTAAATATTATAATAATGATGTAATATAGCTTCTAGGGGAGGCAACAATAATTTAAGGTCCCCTGACCTTAGAAGGTTTCTGTTCTAACAATCTGTCAGTAATTCTAAATCTTTTGGCTTTGGAATCTGTGATCCTGAAGTCCTTTGATCTAAGAATGCTATTGTTCTCTTAATGCTTGTAAAAATCATTTCACCTAGGAATATAATAATATTTCTTCCTTTAAACTTTAGGGAAGATTACATTAGTGTATGAGATTCTCTAACTATTGTTCTAACAATTTTGTCTGTCAATGATTTTAAAGTCTTCTGGCCTTAGTCCTAAATCTGTGGGTCAGTGATAACCAAATTCCTGAGACCACTCCTCAGTTCTACCTCTAGACCATGAAATTAGCATATCAATGACTTGAAGAACTTAATAAATGTGTCTCCTAGCTTCAGGTTCTTTGCTGAACTCTTGGATTTTAGCCCCCTTCAATTCAAGTTACAATTACAATAAATTTTGCCCCTTGACTTGGATATGGGTTCAAGCCTGCAGATTCTTTTGAGACACCTTGAAATACCTGTTTGTGACCCCAACCTTTTGGGGTCCCTTCCTAACCTCAACAATATGGCTGAATAATATTAGAGCAGTTCAAGCATCTTCTCATGCATGAGGCCTTTTTATCCCTCCCCCAGCTGCTAGGGCTTACCCTTCTAAAATTACTTTGTGTTTCCTTTGTCTATATTTTGTACTTTCATATAATAACAGCTAAGATTTATGTAATGCTGACCTGGGCTTAAGGCACTTTAAGTGCCTGGACTAGGCACTTAAAAAATATTTCATTTAATCACCACAACAAGTAAGTGCTATTATTATTCCCATTTTACAGATGAGAAAACTGAGGTAAGGAAAGATTAAGCAACTTGCCTAGGATCATATAGCTAGGCTGGATTAAAACTCAGATGTTTCTGATTCTAGGTCCATGGCTCTATACATTATGTTGTCATCTAGCGCCACGAATATACAGGGTATCCCAAAGTCTAGTGAAATTTTAAGCTTTAAAAATTTTAAAGTTTTTTTTTTTTGGTTGTTTTAAAATTTTATTTTCTGTTTATATTTGTACATTCATCTTTTTTTTTTATTTTATTTGAATAACATATGTGTGGGTAATTCTTCAACAATAACCCTTACATAGCTT
>JAJPUD010013188.1:33364-45426 GCA_023553655.1 Myrmecobius fasciatus | reverse complement strand
TCCCACATCCCCTCCAACAGCTATCATTATCATTTCCTGTCATTTTAGCCAATCTGACAGGTGTGTAGTGGTATCTCAGAGTTGTCTTAATTTGCATTTCTCTGATCAATAGTGAGTTGGAGCGCCTTTTCATGCATCACCAGGTTTTCTTAAGCATTTGGATGGAGAGCCTCCAGAATCTTTCAGAGTTGAATAATGAAGAAAGCAGCCTAGATAGCCCTGGGGAAATTTCCCAGTTCTTTGCTTGAACTCAAGCTCCCCATGAAAGCAAAGATATACTTTGTCTACACTGATATTTGCTTGGAGTTATTTATATGGAAATGCCCTTGGAACACCACTGCCTCTGAAGAGCTAAAGATGAGAATTCCATGGATGCTCATGGAAAGGTGTGTGATGGGGAAGGAGAGAGGAACAAGCATTTATGGAGTATTCACTGCAGGCCAAGCACTGACCTAAGTGTTTTACTATAAAAACAATCTCAGAACTTCCCTATGAGTAGGAGATCCATTTTACATTTCAGAAAATTGAGGCAGAGAGAGAATAAATGATTTGCTCCTGGTCACACAACTAGTAAATGCCTGAGGGCAGATCCAAACTTGGGCCTCTCCAACTCCAGTCCCAGCACTCTCCCTGCTGGCTGGAACAGATAACTAGCAAGGAACTCTGAAGGTTATGGGATAATGGTAGTCACACAACTAGGAAATGTTAAGTTACTGAGGCCACATTTGAACTCAGGTCCTCCTGACTTCAGGGCTGGTGCTCTATCCATTGTACCACCTAGCTGGCCCATGCCTATTATTAATTGGAGCTAGAGTAAAGATGATTCTCATCACTCTGCTGCTCACTGATGATGTATAACCCTCTCTCCTGGGCCTCAGGTTCCCATCTGTCTAACGCTGGCAGGTTCTTTGACCCTAAACACTGAGTCACTCATTCCCCTCAGGTCTACTCACAGAATTTCTCTGAACTGCTCTTCCTTTCCTGGCCAATATACCCAGGGAAGGACCAAGAGAGGATTCTCTCACCCGTACTTAGTCAATATATTTACTGTCTACCTTATGTATCTGGTTCTTCCACTGGAAAGGAGAACTTTGTTTCCAGGCCATCTGTTCTCCTGTGACACATTTCCAAATACCCAGCTCCTCCTGCCATCTTCAGTATTTGCTCAAGTGTCAGGATATGCAAAATCTTTCCTATTCATTAAGGAAGGTATAATAGATTTGTTTGTTGAAGTTATAATTGGAGAGAGCTGACTTCAAATCCTGCCTCAGTATGAGCTGTGGAACTGCAGGAAAGTCACTCAATCCCTTTTATTTTCCACCAGCTGCTCTGATGGGGTTTGATTCCTGAACATCATGTCTCTGTTTCCTCCAGCCCTGTCTGCCTGTGAGCTTGCTTTTTGGGCATTGTACAATCCCAGGAGTTTGTAAGCTCCTCAAGGTTAGGGCTGCCATTCTTTTCCTTCTCCTTATTTGTATCCCAGCTTTTCTCACAGTACCTGGTACATAGTAGGTACTTCATAAAGGTCTGTTGATTAGGAACTATTATTGACTCAATTCCTCTGTTTTAATAATAATAATTTCTTTTCCTCATTTATATAATGGGGACACCTTATCACAATGGTGTTACAGTCAAATGTACAACAACAACAAAGGGTTTATCAATGGCACTTATGAATATCATAGAATTGTCATTACTTCAGCCTTAGGCTTGAGTTTGAGGGAGGGGACTGTTTTGAAAGCAAGGGGCAAAAATGTCCCAAAAGAGTATCAGATAAATTGAATTTGATGAAGTCCTCGGAGTGTCAAAGAGATCGTTTCTTTGGGTTGCTAATATGCTAGTGTGGCATAGTGGAAAGGAAGATCTGAGTTCAAATGCAGTCTCAGACACTTAGCAGCTGTGTAACTCGGAACGAGTCGCTTCACTTCTATTTGCCAGTTTCCTTAATTGTAAAATGGTGATAATAATCTCTACTTCCTACTATTGTTGCACAGATCAAATGAGACAATATTTGTAAAGCACATAGTACAGTGCCTGTCACATAGTAGGTGCTATCTAAATGCTCCTTCTCTTCTCTTTCCCCCCAATTCCCACAAAATAATCCTGATTTTGGAAGGAGAAGGTTTGAATTACTTCCCAACATCTGACCTGAGCAGCACTTTGGCTGAGTCCTGGGGTCTCACTTTCCCTAACAATAAAATGAATTGGTGGCTCTAGATGCTCTCCAAGCTTCACTCCAGCTGTAAATCCAGGAACTTGAGACAGGTTCTTGGGCAAAGCCCCACTAATTGACTCGATGCTTGAAAAAGAGGATGAATCTTAACATAATTCTAGTCCAAGAAGGGAGAACATATTTCATTCTGAGAGCAGAGTGATAATTAGTGTAAGGAAATTAAGTCTTTTGTGTATTTGTGTATATACATATATGTGAGTATGCACCTATGTGTGTAGATGTAGTATTGTATATATACATGTTTCTACGTATTGGTAACCATTTCTAGCATGGGGGCAGGCAAAGTGAAGGGGAAAAAATTGACATTATGATTTTGTTGTCTCTTTGAAAGCAATAACAAGTTATGCATTTCCTTTCCTTATCTTCTCCTCCCTACTTTCCTAATTTTATTCAATATACCCTTCAGAAAAAGCCCCAATCTCATCCTACCCCCCAGTTTTCTCCCACTGATGAAGCAACGGGAGTTAAGTGACTTGCCCAGGGTCACACAGCTAGTATGTGTTCAGTGGAGGGTACAGAAAAACTTGAGACAGTGTAGGCAATCTGGCAAAGAGGAGAGAAAAGTTCCATACTAAGAGAAGATTTTCATCAAATACTAAAACCATGTGCCTACTACACAAGTACACACTAACACTTTGCCATTAAAGTCTGCCACCCAACAAAGATATACCAATTGCACAATAATGTTTCCATCAATGGTAATAATATGCCAATTCTATGACAATTACATGCAAAGACATTACCATCAAATCCAAGGAATCAGAACTTGCCCTCAGGCAGCTTACCCACTGCTTAGCTAAACTGTCATTGCTGCTGCTACTGCTGCTAATTCTACATGGTGTTGAGAGAATACTATCATCCAATGAGAAATGACAAGCCGAATACTGTCAGGAAAACCTGGAAAGACTTACACGAAGTTAGCAGAACAAGGAGAATGGTGTACACAGTAACAGCAAGATTGTACAAGGAGGGACTGTGAATGACTTGGCTATTCTGACAGTTCTGAAGGACTCCTCAGGAAAACTGCTCTGCACCTCCAGAAAAAGAACTGATGCAATCCAGAACAAGATAGAAACACACTTTTTATTTTACATTGATTTCATCTGTGTGTCATTATGCTTTGCACAACTGCAGATGTATAATCTACTTCAAATTACTTGCCTTTTCAAAGGGTGGAAAGGATAGGGAGAGAAGGAAATAGAGAATTTGTACTTCAACATTTTTAAGAAGTGAATGTCAAAAATTGCTTTTACATGGAACAGAGAGGAAATTAAACATTAAAAAATGATACCTACCTTCTAGATTTGTTTGTGAGGATCAAGTGAATTAACATCTGTAAAGTACTTTGCAAACCTGAAATAGCTCTAGAAATACTAGCTATTAGTATAGAACCAGAATAGGGAGTCCTAAGTAAGCTAATAAAAGGTAATGGGTCATGGGCATTAGAAGAAGAAAGCAAAATAATACAAAAGAAGGGAACCATAAGGTGGAACAAAGCCATAAAAAAATTCAGATGGTTACAGTACTCTACTAAGCACCAAACTAGTGAAATTGTTCTCCTTTCAATGCAGCGACAGAAACCTAGACGCTATAATCTTACATGTTTGAGATGAAGTGCACACAAGATATGTCAGATACTTGCCATCTTTTACAAGTTATCATTGAGTCACTAGCAGGGGAAGGCCCTTTGTAAATGGCAAAGAAACATTGCCTTTGGGGGTGGGGAGCACTCCTTCCTCTTCTTTCAGAGCCCTTATTTTGTGATCCTTTTTAGCAGACCATCGCTGTCACATAGCTTGTTATAGTAGGTAGGGAAATTAGAAAGAACTCATAAATTCATCTCTAGGGAAATGTAAGTTTAAAGGCTCCTGACATTTTCACTTTCTAGGACTTTATGGCTGAAGGGGCTTAAACCCTAGAATCTATTGGTAATAAGGGACATTCAGGCGCTTGCATCGTCAAGATGGTGCAATGGAAATAGTTTTCCACTTTGAAGAATAATGTTATTGAGACCAATTTTTTTAAACGTCTTTTATCCAGGAAAAATGGATCCCAGGAAATCCACAGGAGTATAGGTTAAGGTTCTAGGTCTGCAAGTTTGCTCTTCCATCTGAGACATTTAGAGAAAGAATAAAAATTCAATTAAGTCTCACTTTGAGATTATAAATATTCAGCTACAAAAATGCATGAAATCATTATGAATTCACTATCAAAATTTGTTCTGTTTATCCTTTTGAGCATGTCTGTGTCTGTAAACACCTTCCTTGTATATAGTGTTTGTTCTCCCATGTGGGCCTAAGCATTCACTTTGTGCCAGGCACCGTGCTAGAGACTAGAGATAAAGAGACCAAAACAAAAAAATCCCTCCTTCAGAGAACTTCTATTCCTGTGTAATGGGTATCTTATTGCTTGTCTTCTCAATGGGTGCGGGAGGAGAACAGATGAAAGAGAGAATTTGGTATCCAATTGTAAAAAAAAAAAAGAAAAGAAAAGAAAAGTTAAAAAATAAATGAGTGGATGGACAGATGAACAACTATTTTTAAAAAGAATTTATGTTCCACAGGGTGAACCCTTTCCCTTGAAGGCTAGTCTATGGAAGATATTCACACTTGCTAGAGGCCATTTAAATCAGGTGAGCTATGGTTATCAGTGACATACTGGTAAATGTTTAATTGACTCTCCAAATTTAAAAAAAAAAAAGAAGAAAATTGTGTGTGTGTGTGTTTTGCCAATTTCCAAGGTGCATCTAGCAACTCCCAGGTGTATTCCTGTAGACCTGGACATGTGTTGACCAACCATAATGGATGAAAAATTTAAAACATGGAGAATAGTACCAAAAATTTCTCAAAAAAAGAAATCTCAAGAGCACCTTTCTAACCCTAGGGCCATCTTGTAGGTGGAACCAGATTTATCATTGGAATCAAGTATTAAGATACTAGGCTTCAATCCCAAGATTAGGCCCTTTGCTTATAGTCACAAAAATGGAAACCTGAGGGAGGAGCTAGGAATCAAGTCAAATCTCTTGGCCTCCAAATGCAAAGCTCTTTTCTCTGAATCCTACTGTCTCTAATACTGGGCAGAGGAATAGAAGAGTAGTGGCTAGCCTCGTAGTCCTAGAGTCAGGGAAGCCTAGATTCAAATCCTGCTCCTGATATTTCTCAATGTGATAGTTGATGGCTCTCAACCTCAGTTTCCCAACTATAAACTGGGAATAAGGACACCTGTTACAACCACTTCACAGGGAATTTGATAATAACTATTGCTACTTAAATGGCACGGAATACTTCTCTGCTATAAGAAATGACGGGGTGGGGGGTGGTTTCAGAAATACCTGGGGAGTCTTATATGATCTGACATAAAGTCCAATATGCAGAACCAGGACACAATGTACAAAAACAGCAATCCTGTAGGATAATCAATTGGGAGAGAGAAAGACTTAGCTGTTCTGATCAATACAATGATCCAAGTCAGCTAATGTCCATCTTCTACAAGAAGTCTGACCACATTTAGATCTTATCTTGGTATGTGGTGGAGTTGACACTGAGGAGTGTGGGTCAAACCCTAATTCCTTCCACACTAGTTTCCAATTTTCCCAGCAGTTTTTGCCAAATAGTGAGTACTTGTCCCAAAAGCTGGGGTCTTTGGGTTTATCAAATACTAAATTGCTATAGTTATTGCGTAGTTTGTCCTGTGATTCTACCCTATGCCACTGATCAACTACTCTATTTCTCAGCCAGTACCAAATGGTTTTGATGACCGCTGCTTTATAATACAGTTTTAGATCTGGTATAGCAAGGCCACCTTCATCGGCCTTTTTTTTTTTTTTTTCATTAATTCCCTTGAAATTCTTGACCTTTTGTTCTTCCAAATGAATTTTGTTACTATTTTTTCTAGATCTGTAAAATAATTTCTTGGGAGTTTGATTGGTATGGCACTAAATAAGTAAATTAGTTTGGGTAGTATTGTCATTTTTATTATATTCACTTGGCCTACCCATGAGCATTTAATGTTTTTCCAATTGACTAGATCTGATTTTATTTGTGTGGCAAGTGTTTTGTAGTTTAGTTCATAGAGTTTCTGACTTTTCCTTGGCAGATTGATTCCCAAATATTTTATACTATCAACAGTTATTTCTTACTTTGTCTTATTTTATCTTTAGCAGCTTTATATTAAATTTAAAAATGAGTAAGCAAAAGGAAAAGAACAGGACCGTTCATAGCTACTTTGGTGTGAAAGAAGACTTGGGTTCATTTTCAGAGGAAAATGGTAAGTTTTTTTTAAAAGCCACTCCTACCTTAAAGAATAATAGGAAGTGCTCCCAATTCCAAAGAGAAAGCTTAGAAGAACTTGAAAGCAGTTTCAAAAATCAAAGAAGGAAATGAGGGAAAATTAGAAGAAGAAAAAAATTGTAGTTCAGGAAGATTATGAAAATTGGTCAAATCAGCCAATTTAAAAAAAAGATCTTAAGGAAGAAAACAACTTCAGTCTCTGAGCTACATGGGTGAGTCAGCTAGTGGGGTTTAATCAATGCCATGAAGTATGCCCATGTGTTCTAATTATGCTTCAGGGAGAAAATTCAGCTAAGGCAAATGCTGAAACCTCAATTTGGGCAAGTGTAATCGAATGACATTATAAGACACCAAGATAAAATAAAATTAGAAAAACTAGAAAAGAATATGAAACAATTCATTAGAAAAAGAACTCATCTGGAGAACAGATCAAGGAGAGATGATATAAGAATCATTAGACTATCTAAAAGTTATGATCAAAAAAAGAATCTGGATAAGATATTACAAGGTATTATTAAGGATCATTGCCCTGAAGTTCTAAAACAACAAAGTTCAGCAGAAATAGAAAGAATCCACTCATCACCACCTAAAAGAGATCTCAGGAAGAAAACTTATAGGAATGTCATAACCAAGTTCCATAATTTTCAAGTTAAGGAGAAGATACTGCAAGCAAAAAGGAAAAAAATAATCTAAATATTGCAGGAAAACAACTAGGATTTCATAAAACCTAGCAGCTTCTACACTAGAAGACCATAGACATTAGAATATTATATCCCAAACAGTAAAGGATCTAGGATTGCATCCAAGAATAGCTTACCCAGCAAAATTGAGTATAATCATGAATGGAAAAAAATAAATAATTGATGTACTGAAGACTTTCAAGTATTTGTAACAAAAAACCAGAAATGAAAGAAAAATCCAATATAAAAGATTCAGAAGATATATAAGGAAATTGTTAAAGACCAATTATAAGACACTGATAACATGTCAACTTTTTACATGTGATGTATGGAAATGTTACCAGTAGTCTGAAAATTGATATTATTAAGGTAGTTTAAAAGAAAGGTTGTGGATGAGTTATGTATGATGAGGCAATTGTAAAAAAAAACAAAACTGGATAGGAAAAGGGGGGAAAAAGGAGTAATTAACTTACAGAATCAAAAGGAAGAACTGAAAAAGAAGAAGCAGTTGAGGGTGGAGAGCTGGTAATATCAGAGCCTTCCTATCAACTGGGATGAAGAAGAAAAAAAAGTTGCATCTGAAGAGATTTAGAAGTCTTCTGAAGTTCTAGAGAAGTGAACTGGGATAGAGACATAAGGGTATATATATGTGTGTGTGTGTGTGCACATGTATATACATATATATACACATATGACATTCAAAAGATATATATATATGTATATATATAAGGAAGAGAAGATAAGAGAGGGAATTTTAAGAAGGGTAGGTAAAATAAAAACAAGCAGTTAAAGGGAGAAGGTAAGCTAACAGAGACAATGTAAAAAGAGAGGCTGAGAAAAAAAATAGTGAGTAAAAATAAGATAAAGGAAAATTCACAAATACTAATTATAATTTTGAATGTAAATGGGATGAACTCACCTTTAAAATGGAAACAGCAGAATGGAATTAAACAATATGTTGTTTAAAAGAAAGGCATTTATGAATGAGAAATATACACAGAATTAAAATAGGTAGTTGGAGTGTAATTTAATATACATCAGCAGGTGCAAAAAAAAAAAAGGCAAGGATGGCAATTATGATCTCAGACAATATTATGGCTAAAATAGATTTAATTAAAAGAGATAAACAGGGTAACTATATCAATACTGATCTGATATGGGCCAAATACTATAGTATCTAAATTATTTTTATTTTTGCTAAGGCAATTGGGGCTAAGTGACTTTCCCAGGATCACACAGCTAGAAAGTGTTAAGTGTCTGAGGCCAGATGTGAACTCAGGTCCTCCTGACTTCAGGGCTAGTGCTCTATCCACTTCGCCACCTAGCTGCCCCTAAATTATTTGTTTTAAAGCTAAATGAATTACAAGTGGAGAGAGACAGTGGTACTATAATAGTAAGGGATTTTAATTTTTCCTTCTCAGAATTAGATAAGTCTAACCCAAAAATAAATAAGAAAGAAGTTAAATAAAGTGAATAAAATTTCAGATAAACCGTACATGATAGATATCAGGACAGAATTAGATGGAAATAGAAAGGAATACACCTTTATTTCCTCACTGATTCATGATACTTTTCTTACAGACTGACTATATGTTAGTACACAAAAATATAACAGTTAAAAGTAGAAAAACAGTTATTAAAAGTATCCTTTTCAGAGCATAATGGACATTAAATTTAATGAGGGACCAAGAAAACATAGATCATAAACTAATTGGAGATTAACAATCTCATATAAAGACTGGGTGAGTTGAAGAACAAATCATGGATATGATCAATAATTTCATTAAGGAGAATGGCAATAATGAGACAATATGTTAAGTCCTATGGGATACAGCAAAAACAGTGAATAGAGGAAAATTTATATCTCTAAATCCTTGTGCCAAGAAAATGGAGGAAGAGCATACTAATGAACTGGATATGTGATTAAAAACAAAACAAAACAAAACAAAAAAAACTTTAAAAAGAGCAAAGTAAAAATCCCCCATTAGGCCAGGTACTATTCAGCCCATTAGAATGGTACTCTCTTCCTCATAGTGTCTTCCCTTAAATGGCATTTTTCTCCTATACTATAACTAACTCTGGTTAATCTGCTAAAGTCCTCTGTAAATTTATTCTGCTAATCAAGGGCACACCCAGGCCTCCTGGCACATTCCTTTAATGAATTCTTTCATATTCCTTTCCTTTAACCCTAACCCTAAATGCATGCTCTCCCAAATCTATTTCATCTTTGTCATTCCTGGTGTCTTTTGTATCTCATTATTTTGTCTATAACCTCTTCTAAATAAACCTACTTTTGGCCAAAAAAAAAAAAAATCCTTATTAAACATTAAATTAGAAACCCTAAAATTAAAGGTGAGACATAACATTGAAAGCAAAAAAGCTATTGAATTAATAAGTAAAATTAGGAGTGAGTTTTATAAAAAAAAAAACAACAAAAAAACAAAATAAATGAACAAATTGTCAATTTGATTTTAATAGAGAAGAAAACCAAATCAGTAGTATCAAAAAAGAAAAGAGTAAAAATGCCAGTAAAAAGTGAAATCAAGATAATTATAAGGAGTTATTTTGCCCAATTATGTGCCAAGAAATTTAATAATTTCAGTGAAATGGAAGAATACTAACAAAAATATGAATGGCTCAGATTAGCAGAAGAGAAAATAGAATATTTAAATAGACCTCTTTTAGAAAAAGAAATTGAACAGGCCCTAAATGAATTCTAAATGGATTCCAAGTTGTCTCCTGCTTCCTTTGTCCACCCTCGGCGTTTCCAGAGCCTGCCTACCTGATCCCTGGTGTACTTGATGCTTAATAGATCCTTGTTGACTTAATCCATTAGAATGTCGGCTTCTTGAGGGGTTGCTGTGTCATTCAGTTGTGCCTAACTCTCTGTGACCCCCTTTGGGGTTTTCTTGGAAAAGAAGTGGGTTTGTCAGGAAGTGGAGTAAGTTTGCCCTTTCGTCCTCTGGCTCATTTGGCAGATGAAGAAAACTGAGGTAAATCGAGTTAAATGACTTGTCCAAGGGGACCCAGCTAGTAAACATCTGAGTCCAGATTTGAACTCATCATGATGGTTCTTCCTGATTCCAAGCCCGGGGCTCTATCTACTGTGCCAGACCCCCCCTCATTGAGGGAGGGTAGCCTACTGACTGGTACATAGTATGTGCTTAATGAAGCAGAGTATTTCAGGTGGGATGTTATGCTTTTCCTCATTAATGGTCAGAAACCCATCAGATAAACATAACTTCTCTGTTGGACGATGGTTTCCCCAAACTCCCGAGGTGAAGCCTAATGGGAACAGAAACAATGGCCCAGAGTTCAGACGCGACCCTCAATTGCCAGTCCAATGACATCAGTTCAGCAGAACGATTTCTGAATTATCCCACTTCACCCATCCATCCGGCTCCCTTCCCAGGAGAAGAGCGCAGCTCCGATCCGATAGCGCCGCAAATCCCTTACTTCTTATTCTCCAAAACCAATCGCCTTAGAGCCAGATTTCAAGAGGAAGTGCATGAAGGTCTGGTCTAAGGGTCAGTGAGCACAACTGGAACGGCGAGAGCCCAGCTGCCTTCCAAGGAAATTTTAACGAGGGGAAACTCGGTCCCATCCAAGCTGCGTTTGCAGTTACCAACAGTACAGAGAATCGCGGTTTGCCCAGGGCCACTGGCTGCCAGCACCTCCAGACCCAGCCCCGCTGCTTTCAGGGGCTCGGGGACCCACGTCTTCTCTCGGCAGGCTTTCTGTTCCCGAGGGGGCCAGGCTGAATGGCCGCGCTAGGGGAAGGGGGGGGAGGGAGACGCTCAGAGAGGTGTCCAGACTGGTGGGTGGAGGCCCAGGCGGATGGCGGCCACGGGGCGGAGCCTTGAGGCTGGGCGGAGTCTCAGGCGGAAGAGGGCGTGGTTCCAGGAGGCAAGGCGTTCCCTGGGAAGGGGGGCCGGGCTCACGGAGCGGAGGTAGGCAGGGTCCCGGGGCCTGGTCTCGGCTGTGATTGGAGGGAAGGGCCCACGCTGGGGGCCTCAGGGGCTGGGCCTGGTGGGGCTGCGAGACCAGGAGGATCCTCCCAGAGTGGGCTGGCTCAAAGCGGGAACTCTGGGAAGGGAGATCTCTCTGCCTTCTTCCCTTGGAGCTGGGATCTCCGCCTGCCTCAGTCTTCTGGAGCCCGTCTCCGCGGGGGCAGTTGCTAGGTAAGGCGGAGCCAGGTCTCCCCGTTCCCCCTGCAGCCCCCGAACCCCTTTTATCTTCTGCTGGGCTGCCCGTGCCATTGGATCTCCTCCTCACCTGACCTCATGATGAGTGCCCTGCAGGTCCGCCAACAGCCTCCCTGCCTCCCTGGCCACGCTACCGGACGAACTCCCTGCCCTCTTTTCCAGGCCCCCCAATCACTTCCCAGATTTGTGGGGTCCCCCTCCGCAGATTTGCCGCTAAGTCACACTTTCCCCAACTTCAGACTTTGCCCCCAGGGACCCGGAAGTCCTGCTTTCAGCCCTCCCTTTAGACCAGTCTCCCTGAGGCTGGCTGCTGCATTCTGGGCAGATCCCCTGTAAGGATCCGCTCCAAAGACCCCACCTTGCATGCAGGAAGCACAGCTCTTGCCTGCCCCCCCCCCTTATCCGGGCCCCGAGGCTCTGGAACCCTTTCCTCACCAGATCCCAGGCACATGGCGCCCGGCTCCACTTTCCCTTTAGGGACTCCAAGCCCAAGCCCTGCCCGAGGTCCCAGCAGTCCGCCCTGCTCCCAGACTGCTCAGGACACAGCCATCCTGCTTTCCTAGGCTCAGCTCACCCCCTGGGACCTTTCTGTCACTCTGCCGTCCCTGCCCTTCCTGCCATGAGCTCTGTTACTTGCCTCCCAGACCGTCCCTCT
>JAJPUD010013188.1:15128-28364 GCA_023553655.1 Myrmecobius fasciatus | reverse complement strand
TGTACTGAATTCTAATTTTTGAGGACTCATTTCCTTTTTTTTTTTTTAAAGAAGTATTTTTTTTTTTGGTCCTTTATATGTATGGGTAATTCTTCAACATTGACCTTTACAAAGCTTTCCCTTACAAATTTCCTCTCCCCCGCCCCAGTCCCCACCCCTCCCCTAGATGGCAGGAAATCCACTACATGTTAATTATGTTAAAATACATGACAAATCGAATATATGTATATTTATTTCCACACTTATCTTGTTGTCCAAGAAAAATCCTATCTGCAAGGAAAAAAAAAAAAGAAAATCAGAGAAAGGAAACCCAATGCAAGCAAACATCAATAGAGAGCACGAAAATGTTATGTTGTAGTCCACATTTCACATCCCTTTCTCTGGGTGTATATGGCTTTCTTCATCACTGAACAATTGGAATTGGTTTGAAACATTTCATTGTTGAAGAGAGCCACATTAAGGACTCATTTTCTTCAGTGAAATTATGTATTTTTCCATTTAGCCAATTTTAGATGGGGGGAGGAATTATTTTCTTTAGTAAATTTTTGTATTTCTCCATTCTCTTAACTCTTTTTTTCACGATTCTCTTGCATTACTCTCATTTCTTTTTCCAATTTTTTTTTTGCTTCCCTAATTTTCTTTTAAAAATCCTTTTAAAGGGGCAGCTAGGTGGTGCAGTGGATCGAGCACCAGCCCTGAAGTCAGGAGTACCTGAGTTCAAATCTGGTCTCAGACACTTAACATTCCCTAGCTGTGTGACTCTGGGCAAGTCACTTAACCCTAATTGCCTCAGCAAAAAAAAAAAATCCTTTTAAAGCTCTTCTAGGAATTTTTGGGGGGTCTGAGACCAAATGACATTTTTCTTTGAAGCTACAAATGAAGCCATTTTGACACTCTCATCCTCTTCTGAGTTTGTCATGTGCCTCCCTGCCATCCGTGTAACTTTGTATACTCAAGTTCTTTTTTTTTGTTGTTTGTTTTTTTGCTCATTTTTTCCGCCTTTCCTGTGACTCGGTGTTTTTATGTGAGAGTTGGATGCTGGTCCTACATGGCTCACTGATGGCTTCCATTGAGCTTCAGGATTTAGCAGCTCCTTCCACTGCAGGGTAAGCTTCCCTTTTAGTTTGTACTGGGACTTGGTGTCAGGACTAGGCTTTGCTGCTGTGTTGCTATGGTAACAATCTTTCTAATGGCTGGCCCCTGGGGAAGGATCTTGTTGCTAGTCTGCCCCAGGGGTGGGGCCTTGCCCTTGAGTTGCTATGGAAACAGCACCTCTGCTAGCAATCCCTCCTGCTGGCCTGGTGAGCTGCTTCTCTGCTCATAGACCAATTCTGAGGTAGTTTTCTAGTTGTTTGGAAGGGAGTTTAAGAGGGTTTTATAGGGTTCCTTCCTCACTTCCCCCTCTTGGCACCTAAGGTCATATAGAAATATGAAGCATACATATTTGACGTGTGTGTTTGTAAGTCACTTCCTTTTCTAAGGGTAACTTTGTCGTCATCTCTCTCTGGCCTTCTGATAGTTGAAGCATTTTTTGTTTTTGGAGGAATTACTCTATTTCTTCTGTGTTCTCACTTTCTTTTGCATAATCTTCTGATTGTCCTTTTTATTATTTCGTCTGGTTTTTCTGTGATTTTTACCTTTCCCATTTGCTATTTTATTGTTGATTTTCTGTATTCTTCTTTGTAACAGAATTAGTTAAAGACATTATCAATTTTAGTAGTCTTATCCAAGAACCAGCTGTTAGTTTTATCGTTTCTATGATTTTTTTGGTTTCCAGTTTATTAACTTCCCTTCCTGTTGAGTCATCTATTTACCAATCCCAGATGGTTTAGGTGACTGGAGCTTGATAATGTAGTTTGAGTCTGCAGGTGCTACTCCCTGTGTCTTCACTTCTTTTCATCATTTCCCTTGCTATGGCTGATCTTGGTGTTTTCCAAATGAATTTTGTTGTGATTTTATTTCACTCTAAAAAATATCCTTGTAATTTGATTGCTGAAGGAATTAATTCTTAATTCCATATATTGTATTTGATTTTACTCAGTGATTTATTCAGGAACCATATTCTGGCTTCTCTGCAATAAATTGAAAAACCTCATTCTTTGAGAGAAAAATCTCATGTGGGCAAAAGTTCAGTGTCTGTCTTTCTTATGGGGTTCAAAAAGATCTTCCTCAGAAATTGTCTGAAATGCCTCTGATCACCAGGATCTTGTTTTTATGAGATCTGATATGTAGATGCTTCTAGAAAGGCAAAGTAAAATACAAAATCCCATTGGTTGATAGCCTTGTTCTTGAGGGCCCAAAATGCCACATCAGCCCAACATAAAAAATGGCATGTTTGCAAGGGTCCCAAGTTGGGCGAAGCACAGGATGTCTCCATGGACATGGAACTTGAACAAAATGGGATGGAACTCTCTTTGTCAGCATTCTCGTCGCCGCACAAGTGAGCATCATAACTGGTGAAGAAGTGATGAACTTTAAAGTTTATGAGACCTGTTCTAAAAACCCATCACATCCAGTTATCTCTATGGGTTTTTTTAGGGAAAATCTGCATTAGTATATGTTTATTCTTGGTTAGTAAGTGACTAAGTGTATAGTACTACATGAGTATATCACTTAGTAATTACTATTAATTATCACCCCTTATGGAATCACACTGAACTGATTAATACTGATTGGAGTGGAGTCGGGATCCTTAATTGAATCCTTTCTCTTATTCTCAAGGCTTAAGTTCAGTAATGAAAGAACATCTCTCTTCTCAATATTCTCAGAAAACATTATCTCAGCATTTCCTGCAAGGTTTGGACCCTTGAGGAGACCTTGTCCCATCTTTAACAATTTCAACATCTAATCTCCCTTTAGCCAGTAAATCTCTCACAACTGGTAATCACCAGCTACCTCAGGATGGGTCAGAGATGCATTGTTAAAAGTAAATCATTTGGGATAATATCATTATTTTTATTATATTGACACAACTTAACCATAAGCACTGAACATTCTTCCAGCTATTGAGATTGTCTTCATTTCTTTAAGGATTGCTTTGTAAGTGAATCTTTGCATCTCTGTTGCAGAGGTGGATCCCCAGATACTGTCTGCATATTTTATTTATTTGGAATGGGAGTTCTGTTTCAACTATCTTTCTTGTATTTTGTTATTATTATATAGAAATGCTGTTTTGACTTTTGTAGCTTCATTTTGTAGCATGCAACTTTGCTTAAGCTATGAATGATCTCGTTGATATCTCTACTGATTCTCTGGGATTTTCCGAGTAAACTGTGACATCACCAGCAATCGGAGACAGTTTGAGATCTTCTTTCCCTATTTTTCTTCTTTTAATTACGTTCTCTTGTCTTATTGCTAGTCCAGTGGGGAGAGTAGGCATCCTTGTTTCACTTCTGTATTTATTGGAACAGGTTCTAATGTATTCCCATTTCATACAATAATTGCTTTAGGTTTTAGATAGGTGTTTTTATGATATTGAAAAAGGTCCAAGTATGCTTATACTTTTTATCATATTGTTAGTATAAAAGAGTTGTACTTTTTCAGGATCTTTTTTTACCTCCATATTGAAATGATCATGTGGTTTTGGTTTTGAATCCGTTATCTTCTTTGTTTTCCTAATATTATCATGGTATAAATCACACTTGATTCTAATGAATGATTTCTTAGTGAATTCAATAGTCATTTTCATAAGATTTCATTTAAAATTTTTGAGGTAATGTTCATTAATGACATTATTATAATAAAAAAAAAGTCCATTTTTCCTAATCAATCTATATATTCAATGCCATGTAAACTTTAAAAATTTGTTTTGCTGAGTTAGAAAAAATAATGGTAAAAGTCATTTGGAAGGTCAGGAAGTTCAAAGCAGCGAAGGAAAAAGATGTAAAGGAAGATTTAATAGTGACAGATCTTAAACTATGTCATAAGCTTAGTTGGAGCATTGTTGAAGTGTAAAATGGATAATTTCAATTACAATAATCATTTCTACATTACTTGGTAGACTTATAATCTGGATAATCCACATGAAATTTTCTTATCCTCCTTTTGACCAAAAAAGATATCTGAATTATTATGGTATTAAAAGACAAACTTGTGTTAATATTATAGAATACTATGCAAATATTGTGCATTTCTAAACTTCTAAACTTTTTCTGTTCTTCTGATGGCTTTTGTATATGGCTTTTATATGGTTTCAGCTTCCACACACTTCCTACAAAATTACCATTTAATTTCTTATGCTGACCCATGATATATTGAAACCTAAATGAAGCAAGTTGCAATGTGGAAGGGATGGCTGTAGTTTAAATTTCTTGTGTAAACAAAAACAATGTAGCCAAGAGCAATAGAAAAGGGAAGGGTGAGAGGAAATTTTCATAGACAATCTCTTAGATAGGGTATGGTTGGGATGGAATACTGCTGTGATTTCAGAAATGATGAACTGGTTGATTTAGAAAAACATGAAAAAACTTAGACCTATGAAGGTACATGCTATTCACTTTCAGAAGAAGAAATGACAAATAGAAATTTGAATAGTGTGGTCTTACATGCACCTGCGTGTGTGTGTGTGTGTATTTGTTCATGAAATACATATGTGTGTGTGCATTCACATTTCATTGTAGGGAAAGAGGAAAGGAGAAAAAGAAACAAAAATTAAGATTATCCAGAAAAGAACCAAAAGAAAATTGAAAAGGAAGCATGGGAAAATTAGGTTGCTTTGAAAACAATATGTAGGATTCATTACATAGCTTTTGGGATATAGTTATGTATGATTTTATATTGAATCTTCTCATGTTGTACTGTGTACCTGGAAATGTTCTTTTTTTTTTTTTCCCCTTCCTCAGTTTGTATGTAAGTTTGAAGTGAACTTAATATTTTTTAAACATCTTACCATAATCTCTGATAAAGGGAATCATATTTATTAGGATGGAAATCTCTCAGGATCCTCCATAAACTGATGGAGGTGGAGCTATTTACTATGAAATGTCTTTGTCTGTGACTTTTGATGATTTAGGAATCAGTGACATTCAAGGATGTGGCTGTGGACTTTACCCAGGAGGAGTGGGACCTCTTGGAGGATCCTCAGAAGGAGTTGTACAAGGAGGTCATGCTGGAGAATGCCCAGAATCTGCTCTCCCTGGGTAAGTGCACTTCCCCTGGTCACTCTCATGTTTTCAGTCAAAGGAAACCCTTCATCCCCTGGTGTCCAGGGTTTGGAGCACTTATCAATTATAAGAAAGTCTCCTGTGCCCAAGAGAGTCATCCTCCTGCTCTCTGCCTTGCCTATAAAATGCCTTTCCAGTGTGATAGAAACCCAAGGATTTCCTTTGTTGCTGTGGAAGCTGTCTCTTATCAATTCTTGGTGGCTGCAGGTCAAAGATCCAATCAGTATGGCAGCATCTCAGATGGAGAACTAACCTCATGGGTTACTTAGTCTAGCTTTGCTGCCAGCAGCCTTTCCTTGCAACCCCTTCCTCTGGAAGGGCTTAGTTTGGGGAATATTCTTTTATTATTATTATTAAAAGCTTTTTATTTACAAAACATATGAGTGATTTTTCTATGTTGACCTTTGCAAAACTTTTTTTTTTTTTAATTCCAAGCTTTTCCCCTCCTTCCCCCCATCCCCACCCCTAGATGACAGGTAATCTAATACATGCTAAATATGATAAATCATATGACAAATCCAATATATGTATACATATCTATAGTTATCTTACTGCACAAGAAACATCAGATCTAGAGAGGAAAAAAAAACATAAGAAGGAAAACAAAATGCAGGGAAATATTCACAGAAAGCGTTAAAATATTATGTTGTGGTCCACATTTCACATCCCTCTCTCTGGGTGTATGTGGCTTTCTTCCCTGAACAATTGGAACTGGTTTGAAATATTTCATTGTTGAAGAGAGTCATGTCCCTTAGAACTGATCATCATATAGTCTTGTTGTTGCTGTGTACAATGATCTCCTGGTTCTGCTCACTTCACTCAGCATCAGTTCATGCAAGTCTCTCCAGGCCTCTCTGAAATCATCCTGCTGCTCGTTTAGCAATATTATTGCATAACATTCATATACCATAATTTATTCAGGCACTCTCCAACTGATGGGCATCCATGTGGGTCCCTTTCCCTCCTCTAAAATCTCTTTGGGATATAGGCCCAGTAGAAACACTGCTGGGTCAAAGGGTATGCACAGTTTGATAACTTTTTGAGCATAGCTCCAGATTGCTCTCCAGAATGGTTGGACCCTTTCACAGCTCCACCAAAAATGTATCAGTGTCCCAGTTTTCCCACATCCCCTCCAACATTTGTCATTATTTTTTCCTGTCATCTTAGCCAATCTGACAGGTGTGTAGTAGCACCTCAGAGTTGTCTTCATTTGCATTTCTCTGATCAGTAGTGATTTGGAGCACCTTTTCATGTGACTAGAAATAGTTTTAATTTCATCATCTGAAAATTGTCTGCTCATATCTTTGACCATTTATCAATTGGAGAATGGCTTGAATTCTTATATATTTGAGTCAATTCTCTATATATTTTAGAAATGAGGCCTTTATCAGAACCTTTGAATGTAAACATATTTTCCCAGTTTACTGCTTCCCTTCTAATCTTGTCTGCATTCATTTTGTTTGTACAAAAACTTTTTAACTTGATATAATCAAACTTACCTATTTTGTGATTGATGATGACCTCTAGTTCTTCTTTGGTCACAAATTCCTTCCCCCTGCACAGGTCTGAGAGGTAAACCATCCTACATTGTTCTAATTTGTTTATAATATCATTCTTTATGCCTAGATCATGAATCCATTTCGACTTTATCTT
The DNA here is from genome assembly GCA_023553655.1 of Myrmecobius fasciatus. Lineage (NCBI taxonomy): Eukaryota > Metazoa > Chordata > Mammalia > Dasyuromorphia > Myrmecobiidae > Myrmecobius > Myrmecobius fasciatus. Next base: position 21,549 of record JAJPUD010013188.1, on the reverse strand, counting down.
GGTATATGGTATTAGGGTTAATGCCTAGTTTCTTCCATACTAGTTTCCAATTGGGAATATTCTTTTTAAGAAGCATCAGTTTGTGGCTCTCAGCTCCTAGGTGTGTCCAGTGTGGCAAGTCTGAGCTTCATGTTCCTTCCTGTTGCCCTAAAATGCCAGCACCAAGGATGGGAAGGGAAGGGAAGGGAAGAAGCCTTTCTATTGGCCCGCTGTTTGTCAGGTCCTGCGCCAAGTGTTTTCCTTCCATACAGTCACTTCATCCTCAAAATAACCTTCCCAGGGAGGTGACGTTATTATCCCCATCTGACAGGTGAGAAAACTGAAGCAAACAGAGGCTGACTTGAGCAGGGGGATGCAGGTGGTAACTGGCAGAGGCTTCAGGGGTCTGGGGAACAACCTTAACTAGCAACCATCCTTGCTAGGAAGCCCCGGCCTGTGCCAGCACTAACAGACTGGCCAAGAAATCAAACTGGACCTCCCAGGGTTTGCCAAGTTTGCCAAGGGGAGACTCTCACCCCAAAAGGCAAAAACCCTCTGGATGAGCAGGACACAGGCTTTATGTGGCTTTCAGGGAGGGGACACAGCAAAGGATGATTCCTCAAGGTCCCTCTTGTTGGGCTCACGGCTGATCTGACCCAGCACCCTTGCCAGCCTATTTTGGGATTTAGGAGTCTATGCCAGAATGGAGCATCAGCACAGGGTGGGGGCAAGGATTTGGGCTGTTCCTGAGAACAGGTTGGACAACACGTCCTACTTTGGTATTGCTCACAAGCACGAATGCATGAGTACAGACTCCTATGTGTGATGGTAATGGAGGGACTGTCAACATGGAGCAGCTCTGTAAATCCCCCCTCTCCCCCCTTCCCCCCTTCCCTAAAGAGAACCAGATTACAAGTTTGTCTCCATCCTCACGCCTGATCGATTGGCCTGTCCAGGCCTTCCAGTCCCCAGAGAAGGTGTGATCTCTTCTTTCGGGCAAAGGGAAGCACCCTGGGTGCTGCAGCAAGAACACCTGAGGAGCCGCTGTGCAGCTGAGTGAGGGGGAGGCAGGGAGGGCAAGAGCTGTGCTTCCCAGAGGCTGTGGCTGTCCTGCTGAAACGAGTGCTGGATTTGGGGCAGGAAGAGCTGCCTTGGACTCCCTTTTCAGGCCTTTCTAACAGTGGCTTGCCAAGCCACCCCCTGAACCGAGGAGGTCTCCTTCTGTAAAATGAGGCAGCTGCACTCCCTGGCCTTTCAGCTCCCTCCCAGGGATCAGTCCGTGATCCTATAAGAAGTCATTCTCTGGCAGTTGGGGACATGGAACTCTCCTGAATGTGCCAAAGGGAGTAGACTTTGCAAGATGAGGTCTTTCTTAGACCTTCAAGGCGACAACAAAGTGCTCGTTACGTGCCAGGCCCTGGACTAAGTACCAGGAACATAAGGAGATGCAGGGCATGTCCCCGGCTCTCATGGCGCTCACAGTCTGGTAGTGCAGATGCCACGTCAGCAGCCATGTAGAAACCCTCTTGGACAGCTGGTCAAGAACGGGGAGGCCCTGAAGGTCATGAGTACCGGGGAGGCTTCTTGTGAAAGGTGGGTTCTCTCTGGGGCATGAGGGAAGCCAGAGGGAGCTTTCTCGGCAGCAGGGATGGGGAAGGAAATCCACCACATCGGAAGTGTCCGTTCAGAGAACAGAGAGAGGGCTCACAGCACTGTATTTGGGGGGGGGGCGGATAGAAGGGGAAGGAAGACTGGAAGACTGGGAGCGGGACAGATGACAAAGTGCTCTAACAGCCTCGGGCAGCTGGGGACCCACTGGAGCTCACTGAGTGGTGATGTGGTCCGTTGAAGAACTTAACACCTGGAGGTGAGGGGGATTGACTGGATCGCTCGGAGATGGCAAATCATTTTTTGGCTTTTAGCTCCCTAGGGCAGTCAGTAAGATGAATTGCTGTTACCGTCTAAAAGACTTTTTTTCTACAGGCTCACGCCAAGTAATAAGTGAAATGGTAAATACTCAGCGGTCAATCCCACATATAACTTTGGTTTGTTTGGGGTTTGGTTTGGTTTGGACAATATTTACATTTAAAACCATCTTTGAGAGGAAAGAACATCTTCAGACAGAATTGCCTTTTTTTTACCTGCAGCAAACTGCATTTTGGGGTTGTTTGTCCTTTGTTCTTGGAGAGCACCATGTTGTGCCACGCGAGTGAATTGGATCCAAGTGAAGGAGGACTGGGCAAAGTCCCTTCTCCTCTCAAACCATCCAGGTCCAGGTGCCAGAGAGAGCTCAGGACGACTGGAGATGCGATGGGGGCCTTGGCCCTGAAAACCAAAGTGTGAGCTCATGTTCCCCAGCTTTTACCCTAAAAGAAAACTCTTGGGGTAGCTCATTTAAACCCTGGGGACCCTCCGTCTGGCTCGGGCCATCAGAGGGACCAGATTGACAGCAGATGTGTGCGTTCTGGTTTCCAGATGGAACCTTACAAGAACCCCATGGTTATGAACTCCAACTCTGAGCATCATTGCCAGCTACCTTATAAACACAAACTGGAGAGCTTTGGGCAATGACACGTGACTGCTCTCAAAGGTCTCTGCAAATCTGGTGACAGGATAACAGGAAGGAGTGAGAAAGGTTCCAGAAGGCTTTGGGAGACTCATCTCATACCCTGAGCTAAGAATAATATATAAGAATGAACTCTGAAAAATCATAAAGCAATACACAACCAGCATGGCGGCGATATTAACGGGAGACTGGTACTCTCGGAGACCGACTTCGGGCTCTCTTCATGACCCCAAGAGCAGCTGCAGCAGTTCGGTTTTGGTTCAAGGAGAACACTTCCAGAAAGCCGGGGCAGGGGGGCCACAGACCCTCCTGATTGCCTCCAGAGGGGGGAGCTGAAGAGCTGTTTCTTGTCAGTAGGAGACAGCAAAAGCACTTAGATGGGGTCTGACATCCGCCAGGCACCTTGGGAAGTGCTTTAAGGAGCCGCATCTCCTCCGATTCTCACACTGTTCGTCCCGAAGATTAGTGCTCTTAGTGTCCACTCTGCAGTTCCAAAATCTTCAAAAGGCAAAAGTGAAGTGCTAGGAAGAGAGGTCTGAGGCTGGACAGTAATTCCATCCCTCCTGACCCGGGGTTCTCTGGGCCATCAGCTGCCTCTCGACTGACAGAAGGCAGCAACACCCGAGTTCAAATCTGGGCTCAGACACTTATGGGGCGTGTGACCCTGGGCAAGACACTTCACCTCTGCCTGGGAAGCAGTCAGATGGCTCAGCAGGTAGAGCACGCGACCTGGAGTCAGGAAGGCTGATGTAGCCTCAGGCTGGGCAAGTCACTTCACCTCTGATGGCCTTAATCCACCAGAGGAGGAAATAATGAACTGCTCCTGAATCTGCCCAGAAAATCCCAGATGGGATCATGAGGAGTCATGGGACCAAAATGACTGGGAACAGTGACCTGCTCCGAATCGGTGTCTGGGAGCACATCCAGGGAATGCTTAAGAGAGTGGGGGCATCTGTGTGGGTGTCTCTGTTTGCACAAGTGGGCACGAGAACAGATAGAATCAAAGTGTGGGTGGCAGACTTCAGTGCCTTCCACAGTGCTTTGTGATCAGGCTCCATGGCGGATACTTGAGAATATTGCCCAAGTCTTTTGGTAAAAGAAAGGTACAGAAGTGAAAGGGGACACTGTGCTATTACTAGGACAGCGACCTCTTCTCATCTGTCACCTTTCCCTGGCATGTAGCAGAAGTCTGAAGCCCAGTAAGTAGTCCTGTGCTGTCTCAGGAAGACGGCCCGCACTGCTTAGACCGAGCAGAGTCTGGAAGGCACAGGGAGAGTGCTCACCCCTGCCCATCAGGGCCACACTTCACCCTGTCTGTTTTTCAGGAGTTTTCTTCAGCCAATTTCTGTTCCTATTCTAAATCCCCCCTGCAAAGCTCTTGTGTCTTTCTCCCTTATTTCTTCCAATTCTTTGAAGATGCTTTTTGAACTCTTCCAAAAGAGCCTCTCTGCCCTGGGCCTCCCACTGCACCTGCACTGGGCCACGGTCCCCCCTGCGCAGGGGGCAGACCCTTACTGAAGTCCTTGCAAGATAAGCTTATGCTGGAAAATGATTGCCCTCCAAAGGCTGCTTAGAAGCTTGATCTAGTGCTGATTAATGATGGAAGCCAGGAAGAGCTCCGGCCAGATCATGTCTACTCTCTGCCATCCTGGTTCCACCCCACCAGCACAGAACTTCTGATACGCGCTTTGAGCAAACTGACCGTCAGCAGTGTAAGTCTGCCACGAGGCTCTGAGGCTCAATGAGGGAAGCCGGGACCAACGCGACGGGAAGACATCGGCCGCCAATGAGGCTGGCTCCATCGCTTTGAGGATGAAGGACAAAGAGCGTAGAGAGAGAGTCATTTCTGGAGGTTCATTTCCTGATGTCTAAGATTTCAAGCAAATGACCGCACACCCTACTGAATGACTAGTCTGGGTTGCCTGTCAGTTCCTTTAAGAAGCTGCCGGGGAGATCAATAGTAACATAAGTGGAGGGTAGGCTCAAATCAGAAAATGCCTTAGCACTGCAAGGCGTGCTCCTTTAAGGGCCGTTTTGGTAGGAAGGTGGTCGCGATCCATGAGGGTTTGACTGGGGCCTCTACTGGACGTTGCCAGCATCCTAGAATCTTCCATCTCTATCCTGAGAATGCAAACCCAAATAAGCTCTTCCGCCGATGGTTACAGCCTCACTGAGATGCAATCGGAAGGTAACCCAGGAACCAGAGGACTTCTGCTTCGAGACAGGCGGCCAGGGAGAGTCTTTGCATGAATGTTCAATCTTTCTGGAAGTTTGGAAGCAGTTTGTTGTCACAGTGAGGAACTGCCCCAGAAGCAGTCAGAATTCGATAGAGTGACTGCTTGATCCCCCAAAATAGTGAATTCCTGATCATGACAGACAGTTCAGAATCTCTGCAGAAAGAAGCCTGGGATTCATAGGATGGTTGAATTAGGCACCTGCTTTGTTGTCCCAGGGGAAAATATCTTTGTAGCAAAACTGGCCCATTGTTTACTGCGTAAGATGCCAAATCCCTTGGGCCTCTGTCTAGAACCTCAAAGGGCTTTGTGAACCCCTAAATGGGAAGGGCTGCAAGAGCACTAACACTGAAGCTTGTTGTTCACTTCCTTAGCAGAGGACAGTGGACGCAAATTCCCATATGAGACATTTTCAGACATGGAAAATGCATTTTTACAGTTTTTTACAAAGAATTTCTTTTTATTTTAGTTTACAGAGGCATTTAAAGTTGTGGTTGTTGTTTTTCCCAAAAGAAATAATGTAATGCCTATCTCAAAAAAGCATTGAACTTTTTTGCCTCAGGTAAATATAAAAAATGGTGTCAGCATTCATCATGTGATCTCATACTATAGCCAAAAAAAAAATTAAAACAATCACCAGAGAAACAACATTATGCTTACAGCTATGATAGAACATAAAATAATACAAATATTTAGTATATGAATATCAACTGGCGTAGTGTTTGTGAAGAAAGGATTGCAGATGTTGACAATGAAAATGAAGAAATGAGATTGAGGATGATTTGTCTCATACTGTGGACAGAGCATGCCCAGTCACAGGGTTTCAGTTCCCATTTTAGCTGCTGGATTTTGGTCAAAGACGCTCAGCCATTCTGTATGAATGTGATGGCAATGCTGGTGTGTTATGAGGATCCAAGGTGGTTATATATGAAGCTCTTTGTAAATAAGATCATTCTTTAGATGTGAATCAAATTTTTGAATGATTGATTCTGTCCATTTAAATTCAAAGATTCTCTTTGTCCAGGGAAATAGAATGTAAACCAGTTTACATTTTGCTAATGGAGGGAAAGAGATATAATTATATGTGTGTGTATGTGACTGTGTATGTATTTTTTTTTTTCCCCTCAGAAAGAGACATCAGACTTGAAATGAAAGAAGCTACTGCAGAGCTAAGTCTTTCTCTGGAAGAAAATCACAAGCACAAATTCATGAGCGATGGTCCTTATGACTTCACTTGGAGAGAAATCTGTGATCAGAATATCCATGTTGGGGAGAAACCTTATGAATGTAATCATTATGGTAAAACCTTTAGTCAACAATCATCCCTCACCTATCATCAGAAAATTCATACTGAAGAAAAGCCACATGAGTGTCATGAATGTGGCAAAGCTTTTAGTGAACACTCATCCCTTGTAATGCACCAGAAAATTCACACTGGAAAGAAGTCTTATGAATGTAATCACTGTGGAAAGACTTTCAGATTTAGGAATGATATTGCTGTACATCAGAGAATCCACACTGGAGAGAAACCTTACGAATGTGACCAGTGTGGAAAAGCTTTTACACAGAAGGGTGGTCTTACTGTGCATCAGAGAACCCACACCGGAGAGAAACGTTATGAATGCAATCAATGTGGAAAGAC